>PVKC010005126.1:0-34007 GCA_004027635.1 Crocidura indochinensis | reverse complement strand
TAGACTAGTAAGATATTGCCAGATACTGCCTTAGAAAAAATGAGCAGCTCACAACACCCCCAAATTTGGATGCATCTGAAGGCCGGGGGCCAGGAGAGGGTGCAGCTGGGGACCTACCAAGGTTCCCAGCCTGCCCAAGCAAGGGAGAAAGCCTTCGACATTGGGACCACCCCAGGCCCCATGCCGGGTAGAGCCAGGCTCAGGATCACACTACGATTCGGTGGAGAACCAGCAGCCAGGATCCACTTGCCCTTCTCCCTGAGCCCTTACACCCTGCACAGGGTCAAGGGCAGGGAAAACTTGGGATCCCCTCCCAGAGGGGCCACCCGACACCCACCTTTTCTGGCTGCCTGGGTCGCCACCCCAGAAGGCCCTGGAGGCCTGGGGGCAGGAGAGGGTGCAGCTGGGGGCCTACCAAGGTCCCAGCCTGCCTAAGCAAGGGAGAAAGCTTTCAACATTGGGGCCACCCCAAGCCCCATGCCAGTTAGAGCCAGGCTCAGGATCACACTGCGATTTGGTAGAGAACCAGCAGCCAGGATCCACCGCCCTCCTCCCTGAGCCCTCATACCCTCTCAATTTCCTTTTCTAAATAAAATAATTAATTATTTATTTTGCATTTTTGTTCACATCCAACAATGCCAAAGATGGTACTAAATCCTATGACAATTCTTTCTCTCAATGTCAATGGACTAAATGCACCAGTTAAGAGACACAGAGTGGCTAAATGGATCAAAAACCTCAATTCAACCTTCTGCTGCCTACAAGAAACATACCTGAATAGTTAGAATAAACATAGACTCAAAATAAAAGGCTGGAGAAGAATCATTCAAGCAAACAACACCCATAAAAAAAGCTGAAGCGGCCATACTAATATCAGATTATGCAAACTTTATACTCAGGAAAGTTGTAAGGGACAATGATTGACATTTTGATTTAATCAAGGGATATGTACAGCAGGAAGAAATCACTCTCCTGAACATATATGCACCAAATGAGGGGCCAGCAAAATATTTAATAAAATTGTTGACAAATCTCAAAAAGAATATCAAAAAACAGCACAATCATTGTGGGAGATAGTACTTTTATCTCTCTTGACATTCCCCCTCCTGGTCTTGGGAATTGGTTTGAATAAAAAAAAGGAAGTTATGGCTTTTGGCTGAGTCAAAGAGCACAAAGCACAAATACCACGACAACATGGTCATCTTTTCTTCACTGATTTGGTTATTTCTTTACTGTTACCAACTTTCTTCAGACCTGGGTGTGTAAGCTTTAGAAATATAGTGCCTGGGGTGATCTCACTACTCATGTATTTTTATTTTACAGGGAATCACTTCTGGCAAAACTTGGGGGAACCACATGGAATGCTAGGAAGCAAACCTAAGTATCTGCTACTGTGTGCCAAGACCTATATGAAAATTTTCCAAGCCTATTAAACCAATTAACTTGCTTGAACCTAATAGCCTTCAAAATTAGTTCACTCATTTAGAATAGTTTGTTAGGCTAATTGACATAACAAATAATACAGTGCATTAGTGGTTCAACACAGGAAACATTTCTCACTCATATTCAACTCAATGAGTGTTAGTGGAGGTGAGAGAGAAGTCCAAATTAGCAAGAATTCTTTATTTGGCTAATTTAGAAACTTCTATTTTCGTTTCCCTGCCAACTAAGCTCTTGAAATGAATTCTATGATGTAGACTGACTAGAAAGTGAAGAAAATAAGACAGAAAAATTACATGAGCCATTTACTAGAACCAGTTTAGTAAATTCTTCAACTATCTCTCTAATTTTCTCCGAAGCTTACTGGCCAATTCAGTTATATGTTTGCAAACTGCAAAAGAAATTGAGATAAAAAAAAAAAACGACTCTGACCAAGAAAAATAAAAAATGTCTCTGGTTTTGGTGAAGGACATTGTCATATTTCTGCTGCAGCAGAAGTCAGTTATATATACTGAAAACAAGTAATTGCATATAATTTATATTATAGCGGTTAGAGTTGATTTGTTCATTTTTTTTTTTGGAGGGGCATTTGATGGCGCTCAGAGGTTACTCCTAGCCATATTTCTAAATTCCATACACCTAGTCTGAAGAAGCTTAGTAGCAGTGAAGAAATAAACCAAATCAGTCAAGAAAAGATGATCATATTGTCCGGGGCCTTTGTGCTTTGTGCTCTTTGACTCAGCCAAAAGCCATAACTCCCTTTCTTTATTCAAACCAATTCCCAAGACTAGGAGAGATAAAAAGTACTATCTAGTGAGCTTTTACATATCAAATGAAGAGGTTTTAGGAAGGAGGAAGTTGAAGGAATACCTATGTTTGGGGTAGATAGCTGGGTATCATTAGAAATTGCTCCTGGTTTGGAAACATTTGAGATGCTGGGGGATGGAACCACAATCCATTCTAGGTTAGTGCTTGAAAGGTAAATAAGTGCCCTACCGCTTGCACCATCATCTCTTCAACCCCTGATATGCTTATTTTTAAGGTCAATGTAGTAGCACGACATTAGAACTAGCTTTAGAAAAAATGAATTAATTTTTCATTTAAATAAAACTATATAAGAATGTATTAATCTTAACATAAGTTTTAATAGACAATGATAGACAATACTAATATATTTCTTGTGTTTAAAGTCTGAAATAATGTGATACATATTTAAAATAAATACTTATATCTTATATTTGTCATTTTTCCAAATTTTTATGTGAAATTTTTGGAGTCCCTGAAAATTAGGTTGTCAAAGTATTCTACTAAGTAATTCATAAATGTTATTTCAGTTTGTGTAGCAAGGTGTTGGACACATTAACACATCTTTACATCTTTTCCTCAACATTTCTATTATACATTAGTCTAGATAGTGGTTTTGATGTTGGTAAAAATTCAGTAATTATAAATCTGAAATATCCACTGAGTAATTTTATTGTATAAACAATGATACTCATTAATTTATAATTATCTATTGCATTAATTCTTTATAATATATTTGTTTCACTTTTAAATGAAAGAAAATATTATATGAGAATTATTTGACCCTGTATGATACAGAGTTTCAGCTTCCTATTTTTCTGTGACCTAGAACTATATAAACATACTAAAAGAAGTAAGTAATACAATCTGGAGAAATATTTTACTTTATATTCTAAAAAACATATATATGTATATACATACATATATACACAGAAGTGTATGTGTATACACAATATATATGTATATACATATATAATGTTTTGAAAATTTGACAGAGTACAAAATACTGTGTTGTTTGAGTAATTTCTAGTTTGACTTCATTTTTTATGATAGTAGGCTTTACATCTTTATTAACTTACTGATTGATTGACTCATTCTTCATGCAGTACACCTTAGGCATTAATCCATTTAACATTAGTCTTTAGTCTACAATATATCAAGTAATTTTAGAAAAGATAATCCATTAAAAACCTTGAGATTTACAATTGAATAATAAATAAGACTAGAGTTATATGCTTTTTTGGTTTGTTTTTGGGACACATCTGAAAGTATTCTGGCCTTACTATTGGCTCTGTGCTTAGACTTTATTCATGATATGCACAGTGGGCAATAGGAGGCACTGAAGATTGAGCCCAAGTTGGCTTTAAGCAAGGCAAGTTTCCTATCTACTTTTTTACCTTTTCAGTACTTATGTACAGTCATTTCTAAAATATAAGCTCTGAAGTATAATGACTAACAGTAAAAACGAAACATAAAATGTTAGAGCATTGAATATAATTATTTGCATATGTGATATAAATAAAATTTCTTATCTTTATTTAATTTTTATTTTTACACATGGAATAAAAGAATTCTATGAATAAAAGAATTCTAGGAATTCTTTACTTTTACTAAAGGTAAAGGCTATAAAAGAGTATTCATTAGTATAGAGAAAACTATAACAAGGAAAATTAGTAGAAACAGATCACCTGTATCTGCCTCTGTGGTCTTGACAGACGTGCAGAACACGTTTGTCCTGTAATGTTGTAATCAATGTTGTAATCAAAGCCCTTAAAGACATATTCCAACTTTTTATGTTTGTCTCCTGATACTTTAAATTAGACAGTATGTGCCAAGGTCAGTAATATCACCCATTTGGAGACAATGGGTTTCTAAGGGAGATGGTGATATTTTCAGGTGTGATTAACAGACTACTTACAGAAGTAGAATTAAGAGCCAGAGAGATAGTACAGAGGGTAGGATCTACACAGGTCTGATCTCAGTTTTATGCTACCTACCCAGGATCCTGAAATCCTCTGTGATCCCCCAAACAGTGCATGAGTGATTTCTGAATGCCAAGACAAGTGTAACCCTTGATCACTGCCAGGTATGACCCCCAATTAAAAAAAAAACAGCAACAGAAAGTAAAGGTAGTGGAATTTAAGCAGAGTGATGAGTAATATTTCTTTCTGAAAAAGGCTATTGAAAAATTAACTGTGAAAATGTGTTGAAGAATGAGTCAGACTTCTGTTGTTCTTATAGTTCTTTAGTTTAAAAGTACAACATTTTGGGGTATTGCCTATAATCAATGGTATTGATAGATATATTTGGGGTTTATTCTTTTGGGAGACTTCCATGTGTATTTAAATTTTTTCCTACATTAGAAAACGTTTTAGTAAAGATCAAAAACTGAATAAAGTGCTAACTTATGTTTAATAACTGTGCTAGATTTCAAATTGACTTCGTAGTATGCTTTTGTGCTCAACCAAGTGAAATTTTCTAAAATAAGTGTATGGCATAAAATATGTATGTATAAATGGATATTTTCTTGAATATTATATTGAAATTTTATATACTGTCAGTTGATGTTAACTGGCAGTTGACATAGGTGTCTGTTGATTCAGAGCTGCTATGTATATTATTAATACATAGTGTTCTTTTTATTTACCCTTTCTATTTTTTTTGGCCAACTTGTTGATTTTTTTCAAGTTCTTATGTTCTCACTTAATTTATTTACCCATATGTCCATATTTATCAAATTCAAGTTTGTACTGTTACTATATGCTTATCTCATTCTACTGAGTTTTAAGGCCTCTATCATCCTTTTTAATATTGGACTTGAATATCTATCTACATTTTACTATTATCTGAAAAATACTTAAACTGTTCTGTGGTGCCACTATGGTCAAGATTTTTCAGTAAGTGATAATAATAGTTTGATAGTTTGGTTGTTTTTTACTCATAAAACATAATTATTTTCCCATAATCTCAGAATTGTTACATTCAAAGTCATAAGAAAACTGTTTCTTTTTTTTTTTTTCATGCTCAGCTTGATTAGGATGAAAAGAATGTAATCTAACTAACTTTATTTTAAATAATTTATTTCTTTAAGCTCCATGATACAAACAGGACTATAGTTGGGTTTCAGTCATTAAAAAGAATACCATCTTCTCTAGTGCAACATTCCCACCCCCAATAACCCCTTTTCCCTTCTCCCCCAACCCCTACCTGTATTGAAACAGGCATTCTACTTCTCTCACTCATTAATATTATCATGATAGTTGTTAATGTAGCTATTTATCTAACTGCACTCACAATTCTTTGTGCTGAGCTTCATATCATGGGCAGTCCTTCCAGTTCTCATTAAATAATGTCTTTTTTTCAAAACCCATAGATTAGTGAGACTATTCTGTGTCTATATCTCTCCCTCTGACTTGTTTCACTCAGCATAACAGTTTCCATATACATCCATGTGTAGGAAGATTTTTTGACTTCATCTCTACTGACGGTTGCATATATTCCATGGTATATATGTACCATAGTTTCTTTAGCCATTCAGCTGTTGAAGGGCATCGTGGTTGTTTTCAGATACTAGCTACTGTAAATAGCACTGCAGTGAATATAGGTGTGAGAAAAGCATTTTTGTATTTTTTATGTTCCTAGGTTATATCCCTAGAAGTGATATAGGTGGATCATATGGGAGTTCAATTTCTAATTATTTGAGGAACCTCTATATTGTTTTCCATAAAAGTTGTTATAAACAGCATTCCACAAGCACTGAATGAAAGATCTTTCTCCCCATATACCCACCAGGACAGGCTTACTCATGTTGTTTGTGATTTGTACCAGTCTCTGTGGTGTGAGATGTTACCTCATTGTTGTTTTGATATGCATCTTTCTGATGATTAGTGATGTGGAGCATAATTTCTTGTGCCTTTTGCTATTTATATTTCTTTGAGAAGGTGTGTGTTCATGTTTCTCCCAATTTTTTGATAAGGTTAAATGTATTTTCTTGTTAAGTTCTGTCAGTACCTTGTATATGTTAGATATTAGCTCCTTATTTATGTATATTAAGTAAATATTTGATCTCATTCTTTGGGGGCTTTTGTATCCTAGTCACTATTTCCTTTGAGGTACAAATACTTCTCAGTTTAATATAATACCACATGTTTATCTCCACTTCCATTTGTTTGGAGAGTGATGTTTCCTCTTTGAAGAAGCCTTTAGTCTCAATGTCATGGAGTGCACTGCCTATATGTTCTTCTATATACTTTATAGTTTGGGGTCTTATATAAGGTCTTTAATACATTTAGAGTTGACCTTTGTGCATGGTGTTAGATGGAGGTCCAGGTTTGCTGTTTTGCATGTGGCTGACCTGTTGTCCCAACACCACTAGTTAAAGAGGAAATCCTTACTCCATTTTGCATGTCTTGTCCCTTTATCAAAGATTATTTAATTGTATGTATGGTAAAATTCTCTGAATACTCAAATCTTTTTCAATGATGTGAGGGTCTGTCTTTATTCTAATACCATGCTGTTTTAATGACTATAGCTTTGTAAAACATTTTAAAGTTGGATAAAGTGATGTCTTCCATATTTCTTTTCTCAAGGGTTGCTCTAGTTTCATGGGTGTTTATTATTCCAAATAAATTTCAGGAGTGTTTGATCCATTTCTTTGAGGAATGTCATGGTTATCCTTAGAGGGATTGTTTTAAATCTATACAATGCTTTGGAGAGTATTACCATTTTGATCATGTTAATCCTCCCAATGCATGAGAAGGGTATGTGTCTCCATTTCCTTGTGTCCTCTTTTATTTCTTGCAACAGGATTTTGTAGTTTTCTTTGTATAGGTCCTTCACCTTTTTAGTTAAGTTTATTTCAAGTTATTTGAGTTTGTGTGACACTAATATGAATGGGACATTTTTAATATCCATTTCTTCTCTATTATTATTGGTATATAAGAAGGGCATCGATTTTTTTCTTGTTAATTTTGTAGGCTGCCACTTTGCTATAGGAATCTCTTGTTTCTAGAAGCTTTGGGAAGAGTCTTTTGGGTAGTCTAAAGATAAGATCATGTTATCTACAAACAAAGCTTGAATTTTTCCTTTCCTATCTGGATGCCATTGATATCTTTTTCTTGCCCAATTATAATCACATGAACTTCCAGCACTATGTTGAATAGGAGTGGTGAAAGAGGTCAGTCTTGTTTTGCTCCAGATTTTAGACAAAAGACTTTCAGTTAATCTCCACTGTGAATAATATTTGCCATTGACTTGTGATAGTTGGCCTTGGCCATATTGAGAAACGTTCCTTCCATTTCCATCTTGATGAGAGTTTTTATCAAGAACGGGTGTTGTACCTTATAAAATGCTTTCTCTGCATCTACTGATATAGTTTTTATCAAGAACGGGTGTTGTACCTTATAAAATGCTTTCTCTGCATCTACTGATATAATCATAAGGTTTTCATTTTTCTTGATTTTGATATCATGTATTATGTTCATTGATTTACGTATGTTAAACCATCCTTGCATTCCTGGAATGAAACCTACTTAGTCATGGGGTGTAACCTTTTTGATGAGGCTTTGGAACCATTTAGCCAGGATTTTGTTGAGGATCTTGGATCTTAGCATTTGCCTTATGTTCATCAGGAAAATTGGTCTGTAGTTTGCATGCAGCTACTCTGTCTGCTTTTGGTATCAAGGTGATGTTCACATTCATATTTCTGAGTGTTTCTGTTTTTTCAATTTCATGAAAAAACCTGAAAAGAGTTAGTAGTTTTTCCTCTGGTAAATTTTGAAAGAAGTCATTAGTGAATTCATTTGAGCCTGGGCTCTTGTTTTTGGGGAGACTTTTTTTTTTTGCTTGGATAGAATTTATTATCATTGTAACTTTTTTTTTAATTTTTTTTAATTTAAACATCTTGATTACAAATATGATTGTGATTAGGTTTCAGTCATGTAAAGAACACCCCCTTCACCAGTGCAACATTCCCACCACAAATGTCCCAAATCTCCCTCCAACCCACACCATCCCCACCTGTAATCCAGACAGGCTTTCCAGTTCCCTCATTTATTTACATGATTATGGTAGTTCTCTGTGTAGTTATTTCTATAATTGTACTCACCACTCTTTGTGGTGAGCTTCATGAAGTGAGCTGAAAGTTCCTCCGCTTATTGTCTCTGAGGATTGTTGCAAAAATGACTTTTATTTTTCTTAAAACCCATAGATGAGTGAGAATATTCTGCATCTCTCTCTCTTCCTCTGACTTATTTCACTCAGCATAATAGATTCCATGTAAAATTTAATGACTTCATCTTTCCTGATGGCTACATAATATTCCATTGTGTATCTGTAAAACTGTTTCTTTAGTCATTCGTCTGTGGAAGGGAATCTTGGTTGTTTCCAGAACCTGACTATTGTGACTAGTGCTGCAATAAATATAGGTGTGAGGAAGGGGTTTTTGTGTTGTATTCTTGTGTTCTTAGGGTATATCCCCAGGAGTGGAATAGCTGGGTCAAATGGGAGCTCAATTTCCAGATTTTGGAGGAATCTCCATATCGCTTTCCATAGAGGTTGGATTAGAGAGCATTCCCACCAGCAGTGGATAAGTAAAGTTCTGTCAATGCCCTGTATATTTTGAATATTAGCCCCTTATCTGATGTGTGTTTGGTGAATAGTTTCTCCCACATGGTGAGTGGCTCTTGTATCCTAGGCACTATTTCTTTTGAGGTGCAAAAGCTTCTCATCTTCATGTATTTCCATATGCTGATCTCTGCTTCCACTTGTTTGGAAAGTGCAGTTTCCTCCTTGAAGATGCCTTTTGTCTCAATGTCATAGAGTGTTTTACCAACGTGTTGTTCTATATACCTTATGCTATCAGGTCTGATATCATGGTCTTTAATCCATTTGAATTTTACCTTCATATATGATTTTACTGGGGGTCTATGTTCGCTTTTTGCAAGTGGCTAACCAGTTATGCCAATACCACTTGTTGAAGAGGATTTCCCTGCTCCACTTTGGATTTTTTCTGCTTTGTCAAAAATCATGTGATTGTACGTTTGGGGAACATTGTCTGAGAACTCAAGCCTATTCTACTGATCTGAGGGTCTCTCTTTATTCCAATACCATGTTGTTTTAATAACTATTGCTTTGTAACACAGTTTAAAGTTGGGGAAAGTAATGTCTCCCATTTTCCTTTTCTCTAGGAGTACTTTAGCTATTCGAGGATGTTTATTGTTCCAGATGAACTTCATAAGTATTTGATCCACTTCTTTGAAAAAAGTCATGCGTATCTCTAGAGGGATCGCATTAAATCTGTATAATACTTTGGGGAGTATTGCCATTTTAATTATGTTAATCCTGCCAATCCATGAGCAGAGTATGTGTTTCCATTTCCATGTGCCCTTTCTTATTACTTGTAGCAGGGCTTTATAGTTTTCTTTGTATAGGTCCTTCATGTCTTTGGTCAAGTTGACTCCAAGATATTTGAGTTTGTGTGGCACTAATGTGAATGGGATTGCCTTCTTGACATCCTTCTCTTCCCTATCATTATTGGTGTATAAAAAAGGCCATTGATTTCTGTGTGTTAATTTTTTAGCCTGCCACCTTGTTATATGAGTCTATTGTTTCTAGGAACTTTTTGGTAAAGTCTTTAGGCTTTTCTAAATAGAGTATCATGTCATCTGCAAACAATAAGAGCTTGACTTCTTCCTTTCTTATCTGCATTCCCTTGATAGCCTTTTCTTGCCTGGTTGCTATAGCAAGCACTTCCAGTAGTATGTTGAAGAGGAGTGGTGAGAGCGGACAGCCTTGTCTTGTACCAGAATTTAGAGGAAAGGCTTTTAGTTTTTCTCCTTTGAGGATAATATTTGCCATTGGCTTGTGGTAGAGGGCTTCAACTAGATTGAGAAAGGTTCCTTTCATTTTCATCTTGCTGAGAGTTTTGATCAAGAATGGGTGTTGGACCTTATCAAATGCTTATGCCTTGTATACAGACAATCCTAGTTTGCTCCTAGTCACTTTATGATCTCCCAGGCATCACTTGGTGTAGTTTTTTTAAAAAATTTTTTAATAATAATATCATTATTAAACCACCATGATTACAAACATATTTAGAGTTGGGTTTCAGTCATAAAAAAGGACATCTTCACCAGTGCAACATTCCCACCACCAATGCTCCTAATCTTTCTGTTCTCCCCTTCCCATTTCAGTATTTGAGACAGGCATTCTATTTATCACTCACTACCATTGTCATGATAGCTGTTAATGTAATTATTTTTCTAAGTGAACTCACTACTCTTTTGGTAAGTTTCATATCATAGCCTGATCTTTCCAGCCCTCATCTCTATTGTTGGTATTATTACAATACTGTCTTTATTTTTCTTAAATCTCACAGATTACTGAGACTATTCTGTTTCTATTCTCTGACTTATTTCACTCAGCATAATAGTTTCCATGCCCATCATTTTGTAGGAAAATTTCATCACTTCAGTTTTCCTGATGACTGCATAGTTTTCCATTGTGTATATGTATCACAGCCCACCTGTTGTTGGATATCTGGTTTTTCCAGATTCTGTCTTTTGTAAATAGCACTGCAATGAAGAAAGGTGTGCAGATGGTAATTTTGTATTGTGTTTTTGAGTTTCTAGAGTATATCCTTAAGAATGGTATAGTATGAACATATGGGAGCTCAATTTCCAGTATTTTTGAGGAATCTCATATTGTTTTCTATAAAGGCTGACTACTCAACTTACCCACCAGCAGTAAATGAGAGTTCCTTTCTCAAGGTTCTCACAGAACTTAACAAGAAAAAATCATCTAACTCCTTCAAAAAGTGGGAAGAAGAAATGAACAGACACTATGTTAAAGAAGAAATACAACCAGCTAAAAAGCACAGGAAAAAATGCTCCACATTAGCAATCATCAGGGAAATGCAAATCAAAACAACAATGAGGTACCGTCTTCAGCCACATATATTGGCACACATCACAAAAACATGAACAATCAGTGTTGACAGAAATGTGGGAAGAAAGGAATTTGATGTAATCTTTTATGGTTCAGGTCACTGCCCAATGTGGCCCAGAAGGACCAACAACTCAGAACTCCAGGGTGTGGTGCGGGTAACATGACAGGGTCTGAGCAGTACAGTATCCTAAGTCTCTTGCTTTGAAGCAGTGACCTATGGTTAAGAAAAGCTGGGGGTCGGACGGTGGCGCTGGAGGTAAGGTGCCTGTGCTAACCTAGGACGGACGAGGTTCGATCCCCCGGTTCCCCATATGGTCCCCCGTGCCTGCCAGGAGCGACTTCTGAGCGCATAGCCAGGAGTAACCCCTGAGCGTCACCGGGTGTGGCCCAAAAATCAAAAAAAAAAAAAAAAAAAAAAAAAAAAAAAAAAAAGGAAAGAAAAGCTGGAGGTGTCTCTGAGCCATGTCTGTATCACTTGGGAGATCCCAACTCATAGAATAAATAAAATAAAAAATAAATTTTATATTGGTTCATTGCATTATACTAATATTTATTGTTGCAGTACGCTTATAGCATACTTACATCTTGCACTCTACACTTTTCAAAAGAGTTTAGTTAGTTGGATCACAGGGAGAACTCTTCAGACTGGTTATTATTTAAGTCAAAGTTATTAGAAGGTTTCAGGATTGTTTAAGACTGCAAGCTAGTAATAAGAAGTATGTAATTCAAGTCTAATTTTTAAGAATTATGGGTTCAGAGCAGTGGTACAGAAGTAGGGCATTTGCCTTGCAAGAGGCTGACCTAGGACACCACAATTTGATTCCTGACATCCCATATGGTCCCCCAAGCCAGGAGCTATTTCTGAGCCCATAGTCAGGAATAACCCATCAGTGTCACTGGATGTATTTCATGATTTACTCACCTACCTCATCCATTTACTTCTTTCTGGTAATCAATAATTGTCCTGCTATTTTATAAATGCATTTTAATTTTATTTAGTTTCTAATTAGTTTTTATATATTATATTTGAGTAAAATTATGGAATTTTCATTTTGTATCTTTTTCACTTTGAATAAATAATATCCTCTATTCCCATTCATGTTATTATAAATAAGATGATTTTATCTTTATTGCTATGTAGGATTTCATTATGTATATTAACCACATCTTTTCTTTAATCTTTGTACACTTAAAATGTTTTCACATCATATTATTTATAAATAATGTTGTAATGAATATGGCTTATACTTATATTTCTTCAGTGCATTTATTTACTTATTTATTTATTTTTGTTAAATACCCAGAGTGGGATAATTGGATTCTAGGGAATTTTATTTTCAGTTTTCTTAGAGCAGTATTTAAACTGCTTCTTTAAAGACTGCACCAATTTATACTTCTACCAAGAAAGATCAAGAATTCATTTTCTCTGGATCTTCTCTAAAATTTTCCAATCTTTTGTAGAATTGTTATTCCCATAAGTGTTAGTTGACATCTAATTGTTTTCTTGACTTGCTTTTCTTTAATAATAAGAGCTGGTTATCATCTATTCAAGCACCTGTTAACCAACCAGGTATTTTTTTTTATTTTTGTGAAGTGTTTATATTTTCTATCTTTGTGCATCACATATGCAAAGTATGTGCTCCACTGCTGAGACCATCTGCTAATTTCACTTTTTAGTCTTCTTTTTTATTGTTGTAGTTCTTGAGTTATTTACTAGCTCCTGTTAGATATATAATGAAGTCACTGTTCTGTAGGGTGTTTTTGTTTCATTTTATTTACTCTTTTCTTTTGGGGACACACCAGGCAGTGCTCAGAGGTTGCTCCAGGCTCTGTACTCAGAAATCACTCCTAGTAAGTTCAGAGAACCATACGGGAAGCTGGTAATTGAACCCAAGTGGGTTATGTGTAAAGTAAATGTACTATCTGATGTTGGATGTTTTATTTTAAAGTTGCTAGTTTATCTTACTGTGCAGAATTTTTTCAGTTTGATACAATTCCCACTTTAGTTTCTGCCAGTTTCTTTTATTCTTTTATTTATTTATTTTTGTTTTTTAGGCCACACTTGGTGACACCGAGGGATTACTCCTGGTTATGCACTCAGAAATCGCTCTTGGCCTTGGGGCATCATATGGGATGCCAGGGAACAAACCCAGGTTTATCCTGGGTCAACCATTTGCAAGGCAAATACTCACCACTGAGCTATCACTCAGGCCCCATTTTTTTTATTTTAGATAACTTTGAGTCTTAAACACAACTCTTAGGCCAAAATCAAAGAATATACCCCCTAATTTTTTTTATTAATTGTTTTATGCTTTTCAACTTTTTAAACAAATTAAATTAATTTTTGTCTATGCTGCTATGTAGAATGTTTTATTACTTTATATTTACTTAGTTATCAATTTTTTTATTTTTCCCCAGGACCACTTGATAATTTCCTTTATTTTTTATTTGTTTGTTTTTGGGTCACACATGGTGCTCAGAGCTTACTCTTGGATCTGCACTCAGAGATTACTCCTGGCAGGCTTGAGGGATCATATAGGGATGAAGGGATCTAACCCAGGTTCCCCATGTGCAAAGATTTCCTACTATATGAACCATAATTCTGACCACTTATGAAATTTTGCTTTGTCATGTACACTTAATTCCTTTGTTATGTTAGCTGACTACATATATGTGATTGTTTTTTGGCTCTCATTTGTTTGTTGTTGATTGTGTGTTTTATTTCAGTAGTATGATATTTTTTATTACTTGGCAGTTTGCACCAGTTTGTGAATGCTATATTTCCACTTAAGTTATTTTTTTCCCTCAGGGGTTATTTTTGCTATTTGGGCTTACTTCCTTCATTTTTAAATTTATTAGACTATTTTGTAATTATACTATGAGCCAAATTTTGCAAAGGAGAAGAGTGAATTTATATCAATCCCTGTCTTGCAATTGAGAAAACTTTTTGCTAATACTAAATTTAATAGGTATGATAAATGGTAATGATAAATGATAATATCTGACCTAAAGAGCAGGAAAATTTAAACACCAAGGAGGGGCATTCTTGAATTATTCCCAATTTTAGATTTAATTTAGAGTTTTCACAAAGCATGATGGTAATTGTTGATTTATCATATATAGCCTTTATAAAATTTATATATTTTATTTTTATATTTGATTTACTTTTATACTATTTATAGCATAATTTTTATACTAACTCAAAAGGATGTCGATTCTTTTCAAACACTTTTGGCATCTATTGAATAACTAATATTTTAGTTATTTTATTGATATGAAAATTATGTTTATTTTATTTGCATGTATAAAATATCTTTGCATCATTCTTTGTAATTCTATTAAAACATTGTTGCATTTAATTTTCGAATATTATTTTCTTTAGATTTTGTCATACTTATATCTATCGAGATACTGGTCTATAACTTGCCTTTTTTATGTCCTTGAATTCATGGTAATTTTGGATTCATATAATGTGTTTAAATATGTTCCTCTTTTATGAGACTTAAGGAGAGTTTGAACAGATAGACATTAATTCTTTTTTTTTGTTGTTGTTTTGTTTTGTTTTTTGGGCCACACCCGGTGACGCTCAGGGGTTACTCCTGGCTATTCGCTCAGAAGTCGCTCCTGGCAGGCACGGGCGTCCATATGGGGAACTGGGAGATCGAACTTCGGTCCATCCTAGGTTAGCTCAGGCAAGGCAGGCACCTTACCTCCAGCGCCACTGCCCGGCCCCCTAGACATTAATTCTTTATAAGAGTGGTAGAACTCCCTAGTGAATTTATCACTGTGTAAATACTTCATAATGGTTTCTCATAGTTCTTTCATTTTCCTCTATACTATTTTTTCAGGATTATTTATTTTAAAATTAACATGCCAGGAGGGTTGTGAATGCTATGTCAACATTTATACCCTCAATCTATATCTTTGTTCTTTTATTCATTTATTTAACAAAACTCCTTAGAAAATCTGTGTGCACTCATTTATCCTTTCCCATTCTCTCCTCAATTCTCATTACTCAAAAGTGTATTCGCATTTAGTGCTTGCCTGAAATGGTTTTATAGGACGCCAGTGGCATTCCTTTTGTCAAGTTTGTTTGTCTTAGTCTTTATCTTACTATTGTTGTTATCAGCACTAGGTAGAGCTGCTAACAGGAAGAGTAAGATGAATATGGAGACCTAAAGAGTTTTGGACTATAAATTAGAAGAATTACCTGTGTAAGTACTATTAACAAGCTATATAATTCAGATATATTTGTTCTACTAAATAAATTTGTAACATATTACACTATATAGATATATAATATTAATGTACTATTTTTCATTTATAGGGCATTAATATTTTATGTTGCAGGCATAGATGTAAATATGTATATATACATATTTATACCTTTTCTTAGTTTTCTCTGCCCCATAATAGTAATACAACATACTAATCTTTCTTTTATATAACATTAAATTCTTCTGATACAAATTAGAAAATGTTTTGAGAAACTGAAAAAAAAGATAAAAACTAAATACAGTTTAAAATATTAAACATCTAGTGGGTATCATGGAAGAAAACAATTTCATTTCTCACATTTTTACTCCAGCTCTGCATTTCTGTGATTGCACAGTTTAACATCACAATCTTTCAACCTAGAAGTAAACTTGTGAAGTATCCATTTATTCTGTTGTTCAAAAGCAGAATAAAATGATACCAAAATATGTGTGGTAGAATTTAAGGAGGAAGAGGACTATTTGAAAATTATTAATATCAAAAATTTAATTTTGTTATTTTGCAGAATTGAGTTAATGGCTTAAACTGGTGACTGTTTTATGTGTTTTTGTCACAAAGTGATGTGTCAGAATTTTTTGTATCTGCAATACATCCTCTTTAAACTGACTGGAAGCATCAATCATAGGTAAAGTTTTGTTGCTGATAGTTCTTTTTTATTCTCTTTATCAAAAAAAGTATTCATATGTGATTTTTTTAACAGAAATAGAAGTAAAAAGCAGGTATATTTCAAAGACACTTTAAAGATAACTGAATCTTGATTTAACGGAAAACAAACTTAGACCGAGAGTTTGAATTTAGTTTATAATTGCCACTGCATAAGTCCCCATTATTATTTTTTATAACTTATCTTAGGTTTTCAAATAAGAAACATTCCAAATACGATGATGCAGTTATTTTGGGGTTCAATTTTGAAGAATCTGTGAGAGAGAAAAGAATTTAACATTTTGGAAACTTGCTAGATTTTCAGCATTATTCTAATTTGTGACTTTCAATTCAGAGTTTATCTAATTTATAGCTATCAAAGGATTTATTTGAGGTATGTGGTATATTTACTAATTAGCAAGTGAGATTACCCAGGCTTAGATCAATTAAATGATGGCTTTTTAGGAATCAAACTCTTCTCTCAAAAACTGAATTTTTAGGAAGCATCTAAAAATCAAAGCATCATTTGAATTCCTTTTTGAAAAAATATATTTAAATATAACTTACATTTTGATATATTTTATAGTAAGTAATTTTTGATTTTCATACTCAAATGGAAGGAAAGGGAGAGGAGAAGAGGAAATGAAGAAATAGAAATTTATCCAAATGTGTATGATATAACATTTCTTAAGATGAGTTGCAGAAGATCAGAATACCTTCCTTTTGGTATTAACTCTCTTACTAACTAACTCTGTGACCTAGGGCACTACTTGAGACCTTCGATTTCTCAGCTGTAAAATGAGGATATTGAACTCCATGATCTTTATATCCCTTCCAGCATAATAATATTCTGAGTGGGAACTAGTTGAAGTGCACTTTTCTCTTTTCAAAGTCACATTGGTAAAGAAATATGGAAGGGAAACAGAAGGAAGCAAAGTAAAATGAATGTTTATGCTTTGCCATGTGTTTATGGACATGGTCTCATTAAATTCCCACAAATCTGTGTGCTGTAGATGTTATTAACCTAAGTAATTGAAAGAAGACTCTAAATTTCAAAGATAGTCTAAGTTCACTAACAAAATAAGTGAATTTTAAAATTTTAAATTTTCAAACAAAAATTTGAAAAGGTGTTTATTTGGGGAAAAATAAACCATATTTATCATTCTACAGAACAAGTTGCTTTGAAAGCCCTTGTTGAACTAGATTCATTTAATCATATTAAGTCAGATAAAAAAAGGTTTTAATACTTTTAGTATATAGTTACCAGATAAACAGAGTGGGTTAATGCTATAATCATGCAATTATAGAATATATACATATATATGTATATATACATTCATATATGTATGTGTATACATATGTATACATATATATGTATATATACATTCATATATGTATATGTATATTTGGGGGTTTGGGCCACATCCAGTTATGCTCAGGGATTAGTCCTGGCATTGCCCTTAAAAGTAGCTTCTGGCTTGGGGGACTATATGGGATTGATCTGCTGCCCATCCTAGGCCTCTTGCACCACCACTCAGGTCACTGAGACAATATATTTTTTGACCTACCATGTATTCCAAAACTTATGAATACCCAGAAACATTAATTTTCTAATTTGATTGGAATTATTTTGCTTTCAATATTTGTTAAAATATGTACCTTAATTGAGTTAGTAAAAATACATAGGAAAAAAACCCTTCTAATTTAATCATTCAGTCTTGTTGACTGAGAGAAGCTATGAAGAGTAAAACCAAATGGAATTTGGAGTAAGAAGGTCTTTGGTCACACGAATGATTCTTGTAAAATTTTTTTGGTGGTATTTGGGCCACACCTGGCAACTGTCAGAGGTTATTCCTGGATCTGTGCTCAGAAGTCACTCCTGGCAGGCTCAGAGGACCTTATGGGATTCTGGGGAACTAACCCAGATCAGTCCTGACTGTCTGTTGTCTGCCCAACGCTGGGCTATCACTCCAGCCCCTCTTGCTGTTTATTTTTAAGATAAACAAAACATGCTTAAGGATCACATATCCTATATTACAGACCAGTAGAATCATTTGACCTTTAGTAAGAAGAATAAGATATTATAGTAGGCATTGGTAATATTATGATAATGTTACAACAAACTAAATAAAAGAAAACTAATTTACAGTAGTTTGGTATCTATAGGGAAGTGAAATAGTTTGATTTAAGTAGTACATGGCAATAAAACTTATGAACCTATATATCAATGGTGAGGCAAAAGGTTTAACGGATCTTAGATTTATCTCCCATACAACTATTTGATAGTACTGGTAGTAGGAAAAGTGAAGTAGGTTGGAAAATTAATAATGGTAATGAGATACAATGCCAGAATTATACTACATGAGTTAATATACTTATTGTGCACAAAACTGATTCTAGTTTAATCATTGCTATCACATAAGGTTTTCTAAACATCACCAGAAAATATTCCTGTGCCCATAGCCAGAA
Source organism: Crocidura indochinensis (assembly GCA_004027635.1). NCBI lineage: Eukaryota > Metazoa > Chordata > Mammalia > Eulipotyphla > Soricidae > Crocidura > Crocidura indochinensis. The sequence continues at coordinate 15,431 of PVKC010005126.1, read as the reverse complement.
AAAGCTCACCTGAAAAAGGAAAAAAAGTAATTATAAGTGGATATTGTAATCAAAGAGTATAGTGCTTTGTAGCATAATTTTTTCATATTTTTTATTCAACTGTCTAAAAACTTTTTAGAATATACAATTCTAAAATATTTAATATAGTAAACATAATAAAGTATAAAGTATTTTAGTTACATTAATATTCTCTGTTATAGACTAACATTTCTATTGTATCTTTACTAGTCTTATTAGAAAATGTGAAATGCCACTTATTTTAGATAACTAAGAGCTGACATTTCCGAGGAATGAGAAAAAAAGAGTAGCCTTTGCCTCTTTAGAAACATTAAACACACAAGATTATTAATGAATTTAAAAATAATAGTAGTTAACAAAAGAAAGTTAGTTTTAGAGTTTGGATGTATTTTGAATTCAAATTAAAAGTGATTTTCTATTTAGATTCCAAATAACCATGAAGAAGTGTAATGTTCAGAATGTCTCTCTCTTTTCCTTAATCAATTGAGGCATTTGAATCTAGAACTCAGCTAACATTTATTATGGTGAGTTTTAGAGATATAAACATTTTAGTGATGCATAAAAGGAGAGATGTCTATGTTTGGTGTATATATAAAATTGCTAGCTAAAGGTACTTATTTTTGGCAGACTCCTGCATTGTGTTTAGTCAATTTTCATTTGAAATTGGCATTCTGAAGGATTGGGATGGGGTGTAGCTCGTGCCGGAGGTACTTATGGCTTACTTCTGACTCCGATTATGGTATAGACGGTTGAAAGAATCAAATTAAGATAAGCCAAGAGCAAAATAAGAGCCTTACCTGCTCTATTATATTTCAAGCTCCTTAATATGAGCACTTATTGAAAACCCACTCAGTATCATTTTATATGCTCTAAGTATGTCTTAAGTTTGGTTACTGTTTACTGAATTCTACTTTATATCAAATTTGCTATATGCCTTAACAGTATTATTTATGGCTCTCAAAAATGTTCTTGAGATACAAGAGATCCTCCAGTCATTTGACACAGGTAAAACACATAACATTATTTTTTGTACATTTTTTACCATTAAAGTATCCTGATATGAGAAAAACAAATGTAAGAAAAAAAGTAATAAAGGAAATTTCATCAAGTATTTCATACAAGTTTACTATCTCTTATAAATAAATATCTGCCATAATTTGTAGCTCTAGCATTTTTGTTCTTTAATTTCTTATAACAACACATTGATGTTGTTATGAGATTTTTATTATTGTAACATTTATATTCTGTAGATATTGAAAAATATAACGTTTAAGTGACTAAAGAAAACCACAAAACCTAGAGAGCCCAGGTGTTTATGTTGGAAGATTCATTCCAGTCAAGTGAATCTACGAAGAGTCCATATAACTTAGGATATACAATGATAAAATCAGGGAAGCAAATAACTCTGTTAGAGTCACTTACTATAGCATTTAATTCTTTTCTAGAGTTCTTCCCCTAAGTTGTGAAAACATTTAGTCATATCTTTCTTACAAGCTCCTCTTCTAGATTCAGCTCTCTCCTCTCTCTCTCTCTCTCTCTTCTCTTTCTCTCTATCTCTTTCTATCTTTTAGATCTCTATTAAGAGATGCTCAGACTTACACATGGCTCTATGCTCAGGCGTCACTTCGACAGTAGTCAGAGAACTTGATGATCAAACCCAGGTCAACCACTTACACATTGTCCTCTCCTCGACCTTTACAATAGACAGCTAAGATTGCTTAGTTTCCCATTTCTTTCTAAACACTCGCTGCTCTGTATATAAGGTTATCAGTGAAGGCATTTTTAAGCTGAAATTTAAAGTAAGCCCCGAATAGACTCAGAACAGAGAAACAGTAGGGAGAAAGGGGCAAATGTGGGGGAAAGGGATATGCAGGAAAAATGTATTTAGGCTTAGCTCTGTCAAACTTTGCCAATGATGGATTGCTATTCTGAATTAACAGACTAAAATATTTTATACTTCTTGTCCACTTCTTGTTGTGCTCTGGGGATTAAATATACATTTTAAACAACCCCCAGGTAATTAAGAGTATAGGAACCAGCTGCCAGAAGAAGTCACTTTTGTGATTGTGTGTGTGTGTGGGGGTGGGTTAATTGGATGGGGGGAGGGTAAAAAGTGTATCAAAGCATGCATCTATAAAATATAACTGTCAGCCTTGTCTGAAACTTGAGTAGAAGAAAACATGCCTGCATAGATGATAGTCACTGGGATTATAAATTGCTTGTGAATTGCATATGACAGTCGACATCTTCACAATTTTACTTAGGTTGAAACATTATATAAAAAAAGAAGACTCAGACCCAATTTTTCCCTATTCTACCTGTTAACAATCTAAGTATATTCTGCCTTTTGAAATTTAAAACTTACAAGCATATCAGAAACTCGGATAGGGAATAAGGTGTGAAATGAAGGCACTTACAGAAAGCAGCTCACAATTTTAAGTGCTAGAAGGTCATTCACTCAGATACAATGTTTTATTTTTATCTCCTCCCTGGATTATTTAGATCTGACCAGTGTGCCTGGCAGCTTCTTCCCCAGTGCTGCTGTGGGCTGTCTTAAAAGGAAAATGCTTATGTAAAGAAGACAAGTGTGGGAAGGCAGGCATCAGCTTAACAGACCAAGGAGCTCAGCAATTCCACCCACTGCTTCCTTCCCCAGAGCCTACTCCCGAGAGATGCTCTTCTAGCGAGATGTCTGATGCTTTACAATGCTTCCCCAGCCCTTTCTGATGTGATGATTTCCTCCTGATAGCTTAATTTTATTAGATCATAGGAGCACAGTCTGTAAATGTGAAAACACTTAAAGGGAAAGAGAAATTTTCAAAGCAGCTGTTTAATGTAATGCTTTTTTTTTAAGAATCTGAAAAAGTGAAAACCCCTAAATCTAAAATTCGCACAAAATAAAAGCTATTTAGGCAGACTAGCTTTTCTTTTTCCTTTCTAAGTAAAATATTCATGAATTGTGCCACTATGGTATATGCTGGATGCAATAAAAATTTTTTATGCAGAATGGAAATCATTGAAAGTGTACTCTTACTTCACACGGATTTTCAAAAAAAAATCCATAAAATCTGCATTAGAAAGCATGGCCTTTTATTGTGGCAACTTTGCTCTACAAATTTCCAAGAGAGCTAGTACATTTTGTACTGCTATTTGCCACAAGATGCCTAGAGAATGTAAGTCACTGACTGGAAAGGTTAAAGATTCTGTGTGACCCTGTTAGGAGAAGAAAAGGTGAAAATCATTAGATTCTGGGACCAGACAGTATGGACCTTCTAAATTTAAAATGGGGAAACATTTGGTGATCTAGAGAGGTATTAGATGAAACTCATTTTGATGCAGAAAGATACATAGTGTGCTGCTTCAAAAGACAGCTGGACTCTCCATAGGTGATGAACCAACCATACATCACTTTATGTATCAAGAAGCTGTTTGCTTTTCTTTTATGTGTCCAATCATCTATCAATCTACACATTCATGGAATTCTCAATTTGCTCAGGGTCTTCAAAGTACTTACCACATTCTGTATCCTATACACTAGAAACACAAGAATTGATAAAGTTTACTCTCCTTTAAAAAACAAAAAACAAAACCCTGACACAGAAGTTGAAAATTTCTGGGCAAATAAAAATAGTTTGTAGTCACATTTACCCCATGTCAAAATAATTACTTTTGTTTGTTTGTTTTTGTTTTGGGGTCACATCCAATGAAGCTCAGAGGTTACTCCTGGCTATGCGCTCAGAAATCGCTCCTGGCTTGGGGGACCATATGGGATGTCTGGGGATCAAATCGCTGTCTGTCCTAGATTAGTGCGAGTAAGGCAGACGCCCTACAGCTTGCACCACCGCTAGGTCCCCAACGTAATTTTTTAAGCTGAAAAGAATACAAGAACATTAGTAGTAACTAATTTAGAAACCCCAGAAAATAGAGTAAGTTGACAGTTGGGATAGTTGAGAAACTGACCTTTTTACATAAGAGGATATTGTGGAAGTATTCCTGTGGTATTTAAATCATAAGCAATGATCAGAATCCGTTTAAGAAGTACTTTTATACCCACAATTCTGTTTTACATTCACAATGAAAAGATATTCTTTCCCCATATTGATATAATATATAGAAGTTTTATTTCTTGGTATGGGGTTCTAGAAGTCACTGTACTGTAAACATCAGAATGAAAAGTAGTGTCCTTCTTGAAAACAGTACTATACAATGAACTTATGCATTAAATATTGTGACTGGGGGGCCCGGGAGATAGCATGGAGGTAAGGTGTTTGCCTTTCATGCAAAAGGTCATCGGTTCGAATCCCGGTGCCCCATATGGTCCCCTGTGCCTGCCAGGAGCAATTTCTGAGCATGGAGCCAGGAGTAACCCCTGAGCACTGCCGGGTGTGACCCAAAAACCAAAAAAAAAATATATTGTGACTGGTCTATCTACCCCCATTAACTGTGCCAACTATTCGTCTTGTTCATATATTTGAACAACAATTGGTAAATGGATATACTCCTATGAAATCATGCAGAAATATTTTACTATGAATCTACCAATGTGAATGAATGGACATGGAGATGAACTAACTCAAAAACAAGCAGATACTATTTCAGTCTTTAAATGTTCTATAAATATCATCATCACCAGCCTGGATGTCAGTTGATTGATGTGTTCATGTTCCTAATGTTTGAAATTCTAGTTTTCTACTTAGCACCACATGACTACTGCACAGTGCTATGTGTTTCCCTGGTACTTCCTCCACCTCACACTATACACTGCCAGTCCTAAAATCACATTATCACACTGTCAGTTGAGGAACCCTGCTGTACATTTACTAAAAACATGCCTTGGTAGTAAGGTACATGTGACCATTTCAAAAGCGGCACCCACCCCTAACCCTTACTACAGCACCACTCATCATTGAAGATAAATAGGGAAGGGTTTTCCAGTTAAATGCACCTGCTTTTCCATTATATTGTAGTGCTATCTCTTCTTTGACTTATTTTTAAAACATATTATCTTTCCCCTGTCTATCCTTCTTCTGTCATGTATCATAAAACAATGTTTTCTTTTTAAAAGTCTATGTGTGTCTCTATGCTAAATTGAGGTTCAAATATGAGATCATGAAAATATTTTTAAATTTTAATTGGATTTTAAGTACTGTGGTTACAAAATTGTTCATGATTGACTTACAGTCAAACAATGTATACCACCCTTCACCAGAGCACTATTTCCACCACTGATGTCCCAATTTCTCTCCCAGTTTCCTCCTTCCTGCCTCTAGGAATTTACAAGTAATTAATTTACAGGTAATTTACAAGTCTCTCTCTCCCTTTACTTTTCCTTTTTAAAACTATGGTTTGAATTATTGTTAACAAAGGGGAACTGTGCATATCAGTTAATCCCCTTTAAGCACACAGTTCTTGTCTAGATCAGTTTGAACTATCATTTTAACAGTGGGCTCCTCTCTAGTCTGACTACTCCACTATTTGTGGCAAGCTTCCTAGCATACCCTAGTAATCATCACTATTATCTCTGGATATTATTGTTGTTACCTTTTATTTTTATATCAAACAAATAAATGAGATTATTCTATTTCTATCTCCCTTCATCTAACTTATTTCATTCAATATAATACTCTCCCTATTCATTCATGGATACACAAATTTTCGGAACTCATTTTAACTACTGTGTAGCATTCCATTAAGTAGATAAACCACATTTCCTTTATCTACTCATCTATTCTCAGGCACTTGGGGATGTTTCCAGATTCTGGTATTGCAAATAGTGCTGCAATGAACATAGGAATGCAGAGAGCTTTTCTGCATTGTGTTATTGGATTGCTAGGATATATCCCTAGGAGAGGCTTTTCGGGATCATACGGAAGCTCATAAGGAATATCCATATTGTTTTCCAAAATGGCTGGGTGCTCTACAATCCCAAGAGCACTGAATGTCAATACCTTGCTCTCTATAACCACACCAGCAATGGTTATTCTTGTTCTTCGTGATGTGTGCCAGTCTCTGTGGCATTAGATGATACCTCATTATTGTTTTGATTTGCATCTCCCTGATATTGGTGATGTGGCACATTTTTTTCATGTGCCTTTAGCCATTTGTATTACTTTTCTGGGAAAATGTGTGTTAATGTCTTCTCACCATTTTTGTATTTTTGATTAGATATTTTATTACTAAGTTATATCAGTACCTTGTATCTTAGATATCACAGATATCAACCCCTTTCTGATAGAATTTGGCTGAATAGTTATTATGTGTGTAGTTTTTCTATCCTAGTCACTGTTTCCTAAGGTGCAGAAGTTCCTCCATTAATATAGTACCCATTTGTCTATATTTGATAATAATTGATTAGCCAGTGGTGTTTCATCCTTGAAGATACCCTTAGCTTCAATGTCATGGAGTATTCTGTTTACATTTTCCTTTATCTATTCTACTGTTTCAGGTATGACTTAAAGGTCTTTAATTTATTTTGCTTTTGTAAATGGTGTTAAAGAGAGGTCTGTGTTCACTTTTCTTGCATGTAGCAGACAAGTTTTTCCAACACCACTTGTTGAAATGGCTTTCCTTGCTCTACTTTGTATTTCTTGTTCCTTTAACAAAGATTAATTGATCACATACATAAGGGTTAACCTTCAGAATATTCAGATATATATTTAAGTGTCTTAAAATATCTTTGATAGTCATTTATTTTATCCAATGATTTATGAAAATTTCCAATGAAAAATCACATTTTTTCACAACTGTTCATCATTAACAAGTTCAAAGCTAGTAGCTTAAAGATAATAGTACTTATATTTGTCTTTTCTTCAAATAGGAGAGCAATATAATAAATAATATGTTGGATGATGATAAGCTTGAAGAAAAATTATAAATATATAAATAAATAAGTAAAAGACCTGACTCTACCTACCTTTGGAAGGTATCTTATAGTTGTTTGAAATGACCACCTGAAATATGCTTTCTTTTTTTGTTTTGTTTTGTTTTGTTTTGTTTTTTGGGTCACAACCGGTGACGCTCAGGAGTTACTCCTGGCTATTTGCTCAGAAGTCGCTCCTGGCAGGCACGGGGGACCATATGGGGAACCGGGGAATCGAACCGTGGTTCGTCCTAGGTTGGCGCAAGTACCTTGCCTCCAGCGCCACCGCCCGGCCCCTGAAATATGCTTTCTTCGATATAAAGTCAATTTACAAATACTATGTTACAGGATTCTTATGTACAACGTTGTCTTTCTCATTCATGATAAGGTAATGTGTTCTAAATATTTTCGATCAAGGCTAGGAGAGTTGAGTTAGAACAGTGAAACACTAGTTGTATTACCTGATAGCACAGCAGGTAGGGTGTTTGCCTAGAATGCATCTGATGCTAGTTCAATTCCTATTACCCCATATGGTAGCCTAAAATTTACCAGGAGTTATCCCTGAGTTTAGAGCCAAGAGTAAGTTCTGAATATAGCCAAATATGAATATGACATCAAAATCTAACAAACAGAAAAGAGTGGAGCAATGCTTTGCTTGCTCAAGGTTAGAACTTAATTTGGTAACACATGGCACACACACCCCTAAACAATGCATGCATTTTCCCTTGTATTTCCTCAAATCAGAGAGCCAAACAATGAGTTGTATATATGTATATATATGTACATATGTATATATATGTATATATACATATGGTTGGTTTCAGTGAGAGTGATCAGTGGGCTCCTCTGCCTCAAATATTTGTTCGAAGGTAGGTCTTCAAGATAAATTATTTTAACAAACATGCATAAAAATTAATAAAATTGAAAAAAATGTACACATTTATTACCTTGACTGTGATATTAGTATCTGTATATTCCAAATTTACCAAACTATATTCATTACTTAACTGAGTATTTTTGTGAACCAGTTAATCACAATATAGGTGAGAAAAGCAAAACCATTATCCTCTTGATCCACATTGACAGAGTTGCCCAGGTAATAGCTAACATCACACTTCTGGTTACCACACACTGTCTTTTGCTATGTCAAGAGCAGAGGATTCTCCTAAAACTTCTTGCCTGGATTCTTACAGCGAAAACCTATTACAACTGGCCTAGCCTTTTAGGACTTTCTTGAGTCTCTTGATTCCATCTGTCCCTGGAACTTCATATTTTATACATAGACACAGAAACACTATTGCATTGGGGTCAAAGGCCTGTGCCTAGATAAGTCTATTTTCCTGAGGTAAAAATATGTTTTATGTTTTGATGTATGTGTTATTATTCTTCATGTAGGTTTTATTGTCTCCAAATGTAAGTTTAGTCCCTTAGGTGTAAGAATTTTTTTAAACCTATTGCTATTGTCATTACCTTCATTTCTTCTTATTTTAGTCTTTTATTCTTAGTACAGCTTGTTTTAACCCAGAGGTCTGCTGGTTCAACAAAACTTTACTGGATATGTGTTACATTTACTAGATATGTGTTACATTATTTGCCCCCCATAATTTAGTGGTTTTAAAGTTCCAGGAAACAGTCTAACTGGTTATTTACCTTGAACTATTCTAGTATGTAGTATAAAAACAAGATGAATTTGGATAGCTGTAAGATAGTTAAAGGCATCATATAAATTGGTTATAATTGTGGAAAAGTTAAAAAAGTTAGGCTCTGTGGCGGGAGTGATAGCGCAGTTGTAGGGCATTTGCCTTGCACATGGCTGACCCAGGATGGATTTTGGTTGGATCCCCAGTATCCCATATGGTTCCTCAAGCCAGGAGTGATTTCTGAGCACAAAGCCTGAAGTAACCCCTGAGTGTCACTAGGTGTGGAATAAAACCAAAACAGAACAACAACAACAAAAAGAAGGTATGCTTAGGAGAATTAGGGCAGAAATTAATTGAAACCCAATAAGACTGAGTGAAAACAAAGGCTTGAAATTTATGAGGCTATTCCTTATATCTAAAATGTCACAGAGTAATTCTTATAGAAAGGGATAAACATGTGTAAAAACAAAGAATGAACATCCCAGTTAAGTAAGGGATTCTGTGAGTACAGAAAAACAAGGTCAAGTGACGGGTCAGTGGGACTTGTTAATAAAGAACATGAACCTCAAAATGACCAAAACAGAGTAAGTCCTCATTTAGCATTGTCAAAAGTGATATATTCTTGAAATAAGAATTTAACAGGAAGGATATATAATAAAATCAGATCCTCCAGCAAAATATAGTTTTGTCTAGTGTCAGCTGGATTATTTAATTTTTATCAATATTATTAACAAACCTTCTATATAATTTTTAATATAAATACAAAATGTAGTGTTGCTAATCATTTTTCAGCTGTAGACTGATTCAGGAAAATAAGAATAAGAAACATTTTCAAAAATATCTACTATGAGGTTAGTCTTTTATGTTACAAGCAAAAACAGGCATAAAGTACTGTGGGTGTTATTTAATTTGTGAGGCATATAAAAACCTAAAATGCTGCTACTGCTAACCTGTGACATAGGCTCTGGTGAAGGTGATTCAGTTCCCCCTTTCATCTGAAATTAATGAGTTAATCACTGCTCACTCCAATGCATACATTCATGGCACACAAACACATTGATTTTTGCTCAAATAAGTCCTTCTCTGTCTCTGTCTCTCACAGAACTGTCTCTCAAGCTCACTCTGACAGATGATGGGTGACTGTGCAGTGATAGAGACTTCTGTGCGCAGAAACTACACATCCAATAAACATTTCCTGTTTCATGTGAAGCAAATCATTACAGAATTGAAATGAACATTGAGCATTTATCATAGTCTGCTTTGAAAGTATATTTTAATGCCCCCCTTCTGTAATTCTTGGAAGTAATTGAAAAGAATTAAAAATAAGCACAAAATTATTAAGACACGTTTGCTTTATTTCACAGATCTTCAACTATCATCAACTTTTTTTGTCTGATTCTTATTACCCTTCAAAACTTTGGTTTTTCTTACACTGGGGAATGTGAGAGGGACAGGAGTATTCCCTTGAAAGGAAATAAGCTTGTGCAGGGAAAAATTTCCTGATTCGGATCCAATGAGCAATTCTCCGGGTTGCAATATCTAGTAAATATAATGAAAGATGGCTTTGCATGTACTATAAATTATGGCTAGGAAAGCTCTGTTCAAAGAAAAATTCACAAAAATTCAATACATGTCCTACTTTCAACTTCAAAAGCAATCAGGTAAAAGTATTTTTTGGAGGGGTGATCAAAAGCACCTCTATGCATTCTCTTTTATACACACTTTTATTAGCTTATAAGTACAGCATTTACCCATGTTTTATCTTGAATATCAAATTGAAAATTCTCTGAGTATCTTAATGAAGTACATGATTTAATCAAATCATTTATATTACAGTCATGAATTCTTCATTATTCAAAAAGTTGTAAAATATTATATTTGGATAGTCTAGCATGCATCTTTTAAATAATGATTATATTTGAAGAGGACTTTTGTGTGCTTTAGAGAAGTTCTTGTGGAATCTTTAATTTGTTACACAGTTAGTCTGCTTGTATTTTCCTTCTCTGATGTGTAGAACTTAACATTCTAAAAAAGATATATGCTGACAGGGGGCTTGAAGAAAGTCCATAATATCCACCCCATGGCTCTGCTGAATCCTTCTATAAGTAGTGAAATGAGAGAGGCTAGAGTTCTTTTCTCCTTCTGACTGAGGGGTGGGTCTTAATGTTCATTGCTGCTGATGCAGAACTCAGCTTAAATGATATAGGACATGAGTGGGTGGCAACAAGTACAAAACAGTGAAATAAATTACCATATATATCATGTTCTGGAGGGTAAGATAGAAGTGATGTGTGTAATGAATCAAAGCTGTAAGTAGTTCTGGTGTGTGGTGATAGTGAGGGAGACAGAGTTTTCTGTGGCTTAGTCTCAGCCTCTGAGGACTCTATGTGAAGAATATGTGAGTAAGCAGAAACCACTCACTATAATGTGACAAAGGAGGACATTTGTGAGGGCACAAGAGACCTTTTCTTTATTGTAGTGGGGATCTGTTATTTCACCAATCCAGCACTCTGTCTGCTTTTCCTAAGGGAATTTCGTGTTCCCTTGCTGCAAGCAGTCTTGCATCCACTCAATTAAAGAGCCTTCCTCTGCCCTGCTGAGAGGCCTGGACATGTGACCCAGGTTGGACCACAGACTCCTGATCTTCTTGAACTTTAATCTAGAACAGAGATATATAATGCTCGAATTCATTTTCCGATGATTCACCTTTATGATAAAAGCTGGTGACATGGGCTATTTTAATTCCCCGGAGTTAACCTGGTTATTCTTTCTTTGAGTCCTGTCTGTCCTGGCTCCCTTTGATTATGTAAGCTACTAATGATACACCTAAAGGAAATCATATTTTGTGCTTAAAGAAACCTGATATAAGGCCTTAGAGATAGCATGAAGTTAAGGTGTTTGCCTTGCATGCAGAAGGTCAGTGGTTCAAATCCCGGCATCCCATATGGTCCCCCGAGCCTTCCAGGAGCGATTTCTGAGTGTAGAGCCAGGAGGAACCACTAAGCGTGGCCAGGTGTGAACGAAAAATGAACAAAAAACAAAAAATAAAAACAAAAAAACAACACTGATATGTTTTTTTTGCTGCAATGAAATTTTCTTGTTCATATTTTTAGAATATTTTCATCCTAAACTTCTTAGTGGTATGTTATGCCAGCATGCTGGCTCTTTGCTTTTGTTTGAATGAAGTTCATTTAGTCATAAAATTGAGAAAACATGGGAGGAAGCAGAAAGGTACAAATATGGGTTAATAGAAAGAGATTATTGTTTTTTGGATTTCCATTGAAAATAAGGAAGCATATCTACCTCCCTGTGAATGAGTGATGGGGTTTTTCCAAAGGCTACCTTGCAACATATTTACAATTTCTGAATCTATTTTCCTTCAGTGGAAGAATGAAAACCGTTTCTTCTTCCCAATGGAGTCTTGAATCAGATTATGTTGGTGAATGCCTAAAACAGACTTGAAAACTTGAAAGTATCTGATTACCAATTAATGTTGTTATTTTCCTCTTTCTCAATTCTCTTTCAGCTTTAAAAAAACTAATCAGGCTTACATATTAAAAGACATATTGAGTATCAGATATATTATATTTTGAGTTATATTTTGAGATATATTACTATTTTTAAAGTACGGCTACTAGGCATGGAGCTTGGTTGAGTGAACTTTAAGGCATAGGTGTGTGTCCTTAGTAGAAAATCTTTTTTTTAAAGAAATATCTTTATTTACATGATTACAAACATGATTACATGTATACATGATTATAGACATGATTGTTGTTCTTTTTCAGTCACAAAAAGAATACCTGCCTTCACCAGTGCAACATTCCCACCACCAATGCTCCCATCTCCCTCCTCCCACTGTATTCATAGACAGGCATTCTACCTCTCTCACTCATTAACATTGTCATGGCAGCTGTTAGAGTATTATTTCTTTAATTGTATTCACCCCTCTTTGAGGTGAACTTTATATTGTGAGTCGGTCCTTCCAGCCCTCATCTCTGGGCATAATTACATTAATGTCTTTTACTTTTCTTAAAACCCATAGATATGCAAGACTATTCTATGTCTCTCTCTTTCCCTCTGACTTATTTCACTCAGCATAATAGTTTCCATGTCCATCCATGTATAGGAAAATTTCATGACTTCATCTCTCCTGATGGCTGCATAATATTCCATTGTGTATACGTACTACAGTTTCTTTAGCCATTATTGGTATATTTTTAAGTCTTTAGAAACTCAATGTTTTGGGCTTTTTTGGGGGGCGGTGGGGTGGACCATACCTGGTGACGCTCAGGAGTTACTCCTGGCTATGGGCTCAGAAATCGCTCTTGGCTTGGGGGTCCATATGGGACACCAGAGTATCGAACCTTGTTCTGTCTTATGCTAGCATAGGCAAGGCAAATACCTTACCACTTGCACCACCACTTGGCCCCAAAACTCCATATTTTAAAGAATATTGGAAATGAGGGTCAAGAAGGCAGTTCCAGAGAGAAAGCACATGTTTATAATGTACAAGGCCCTAACTTTGATCCTTCATGCTTCATGTCTTACCAAGTACCACATTGGCTCCACTGAGCACCACTGGAATGCCCTGGTGGATCCCAGCTACTTAGTAATTACCTTTGACTAGAAATTATCTGAACTTTGCCAGGAATAGTCCCTATTTAAAGTAAAACAATGAAAGGAAATCATCAAATACATATTTTTATATCCTAGTTCTGATGGGATAATGGAAACAGATTATATTTCATTAACAAATTATCTTAATTAATTATAAAATATATTAACAATGAATAATTAACAACCTTATATCCCAGTGAAGCATCCCCTTGAACTTGACACTCTGCAGTTTCAAAGGACACTGGTTACATGATTGCTTTGCAGTTATGATTGAAATCTGTTTATCTCTTTGTACCCCCTACATTTGTCCATTCTATCTTGACCTCAATTTTTTTGGCTTTGTTTTTCAAGTTAAACTTGAGTGTCAAATAATTAAGCATCTTAATTTTGGAACTCAGATTAATTTTGAGAAACAATATAAATTCACAGGCTAAAAATAACCATGTGGATAAAAAGAAGTCCTGCATATATTCCTATATTTTCATACCCATGGTTTTCTACTCTACTCACTCATATGTTCCAGAAAAAGTATAATTTCAGTCACTCATATGTTCGAGAAGAAGTATAATTTCAGTTTCAAATCTAGATCAGTTAAGATGCTATTCTACATCGTAGTAAAGGATACATCAAAGGATGTTGTTTCATGATGACTTCTCTCTTTCAATCATAATTTGATTAAAATTTATTAGCATTTTTATAGAGGACAATTTCAGCTATTAAATATATTCCTCTAGGGACCAGAGAGGTAGCACAGCAGTAGGAATTTTTCCTTGCAAATGGCTATCCCAGGATGACCTGAGTTCAATTCCCAGCATCCCATATGGTCCCTCAAGTCTGGAGCCTGTCAGGAGTGATTTCTGAGCACAGAGCCAGGAGTAATTCCTGAAAGCTGCCAGGTGTGTCCCCCCCCAAAAAAAAAAAAACAAAAACCAAATTCCTCTAAGCAAAAATAATATTGGCAAATGTTACTTATAAGACATATTACTCTCCAGTAATAAGAATTAGTTAGAAAAATTATTCTATATTTTTATTAAAAATAGTATGAGGGTTAAAATATATGTTAAAGGGCTGAGAATAGCATCAAGGTTTAGGAGCTGACCCTGGTTTGATTTCAGCTTACACCAAATGGTCCTCTCAAGACCATAGGAGGGAACCCTGAATAAAGAGTCAAGAGTATTCCTCTGTGCAGACAAATAAAGCAAACAAAAATGTTATATTTTAAATATAAAACAAAATAAAAATAAAAGAGTCAATCTTCACTATTGAAAATAAAAATATTTTCTCTTTATTTAGAACATTTTCTTTAGAAAACTTGAATTATAAGAACTTTCTCCTATTGAAAACATACAAATATGGGTCTATATTTAGAGATACATATGTACATATGCATAATTCTTATGAAAACTATATAGACATTCTATCAGCAGTATAAGTTCAGCACTATTTTTCAATTACTCTGTAATCATCTTTTAAAGATCTAAGTAGAAATGACTTAGTGTACTGGTCTACCTTTATCTTTGCAAAAATAGGATGCAAAATCTCCTGTTCATCCTAAATGTAAGCTTGGTTTATTTTTTCTGGATAAAGACTATAGCTAACTGTAGCCTCACCCCTGGGACAGGTAACTTACCTGAGCCCTGCTCATTCCTGGGCGGGGCTTTGGGAACCGGATATTACATTTACTTTACCTGCAAACCCCTCCATTTCCTGGGAGGGGTCTTGAAAGGGTATTTAGGTCTGGAGTCTCTGGCATTCGGCCCTTTTTTGACTTTCCCCTTTTGCCCTTTGGATCTTTTGGATCCTGGCCAACATGTAGGTCAGAGGTGACATGGATGAAAGAAGATGCAGGACCAGCTTGAATGGTAGCAGCCACATCTGATGGCTAGGGCTGAATAAAGATGCTATCTCTCATGAAGCCTGCCTGTGAGTGAGATTTCTACCTGCAGCTCTCATGTTAGTGGGGGCTGGAGCCACGTAGCCTGAGATGGCAGACCAAGGCCTTCATCTTCATCCAAGTCCATCTTAAGAGCTGATTTTCTTTAACACCTTAATTAGCAATTAAAATTAGGATAACCTTCATTTTACAAATGGGTAATGTCAAGTTATCTTTCTGAGATTTAATTATTATTTACCTTGAATACATACATGTGTTCTATGAGTTGTAGATGCTTAGCTTAGAAGGGTAAGATTATTTTAGTCTTTGAAATTTCTTAGCAATATAATTGTGATGTGTTTCATTTTTGCCTTCATTTTGCCCTCTTTCTCTTCTATGTAATTTTTTCATTCAAAAATAAAAG
>PVKC010005125.1:0-27593 GCA_004027635.1 Crocidura indochinensis | reverse complement strand
TACGCTTTAATATAAAGCACTATACTTGAATGTTTTAAAAATATTAATTTAATTGTATTTAATATTTAATTTATTTAATTTAATATTAATTTAAATATAAATAGAATAAGAAAAATAAAAAAGTGATATAGCAGAAAAATTTAAGCCACTTTTTCATAAATACTTTCTTATCAGCTACCATCTGTATATTTGAGTTTCTTAAGAATATTTTATATTTCTACAATGAAATATAATCACTTGTTATTTAGGAATAATCAAATAACATAAAATTAATAAGTTTTGGTCTCTGGCAATGTCTTCCAAACACACAATTTCAACATGCATGTGATGTGTCAATGCACTTTTATTTATCAGAAAGCACTAATGAGTTTTATTCAAAAAGATATAGCCTCATATGAAATTGCCCTAATATCTATGTCTATAGGTAACTTTAATTCAATTAAAATTGATCCTGCCTTACAAACATTTTTCATTCAGCAATTAATGTCATAATTTTCCTACTTTATGCAGTGATATCTCAATGCATTATAATTTAACTAGGAAGCAATAAATTACTTTTAATTATTATTATAATTATTATTTAGTTTTCAACACAAATTATTCTAATGATAAATTGTCTTATTAAAGGTAAGCATGTTTCCGTTTTAAGTGTAGAAATGAACAGTACTATCTTCTCCTGATCCATTTTAGAATTTATACCTGTACCTTTTCTATTTCTACCAAAGTAAAGGGAATTGATGTGTTATGACAGAATGGAATCTCTAATGTTTGTTTATTATTTTTACTTTTGACTTCTCTCTCAGTTCCTTCTTCTAGTCACCAAATCAAAAGCAAAGAAAGATAAAAATACAAAGGAGTCACTAGGGAGTAACATGGTGATTCTCAAACAAATGCTTACTTACAGAGTTTAGTTTTTATTTTGTTTGTTTTGTCCAGTTTATCTAGGAAATTAGATAAAAACTTACTTGGATAATAGAAAAGACAAATTATCCCGAGGAGATGATGAAATTGGGAAGTAAGACTAATAATCCAGGTGTTCTTATAGGCAGAAGAGACCTTTTATTTTGTTTTAGAAAATAATTAAAAGCAATTTAAAAATTATAATTTATATTGGCAGAGATGCCACAGAGAATGCAGAATCTGAGGCTATATCTTTTTGAATAAAACTCATTAGTGCTTTCTGATAAATACAAATTGGATCTAAAATGCTTTGCCCTAGACAACATAAGTATAATTGGGGTTCATGAGTTCACCATGAGATGAGTTTGAAAAGCAGATGCACAGGAGTGAAGATTTAGATATACCTCCTTTTTGAGAGAGCAATAAGTAACTACTACTTGTAAATAGGCACAAAGAATGAAATAAAAGATTTTGTGAAAGTTTGTCAAATAACTCAACCACTGGTTATCCCCCAGTAAAGAAAAGAATTGAAGAGTAAATATTCTGAAGTAAAGACACCTATTTCTCTTCTTGTTGTGGGTTCTAATTAGTCAGACACATATGAAAATAGACAGTAAAGATGCATACTGGTCAGTCTACTCACTGTGAGTGCTTTGTGTAAAAGTTGTGGGACCAAAGAGTTCAAAAGACATAAACTATTTTTTCATAGTTTTTACTGAGGCCAGTGTGAAGCACAAGTCTTTTACAGCTATGTTTAAGGTACATAGTACTAGTGAATTGGGGAAATTCCCACACCCATGTTGATCTCCTGCCCACCATGTTCCTAGCAGGTATCTCGTGCCTCCAACCACAGCCCCAAGGACTGCTGGTGTAACAGGTCCCTTTCCTGCATAGCATCTTGTAAGTTGAGTCTCTTGATTCCATTGTCGTTGACTTTGGGTCGGGTATTTAGGTCTGATCATTTTTTATTTCCACTCAATGTTCATGAGACTTGTGGCCCCTGTTACCACCCACTTCCCGCTCCCCTCAATTTATGCAGCAAAACAAGATGCTTCAAATTCTATAGTTCTGCTGATTAAAAAAAGAGAAGAAAAAAATAAAGAAAAATAAAAATCTGTTGGGGAGGACCCCCTATCTAGAAACTGTGAATATAAATTTAAAAGAGGAAAGACCAAAAAATAAAAAATAAAAACAAAAACATACAGAACAAAACAAAGCTAAACAAAATTTTTTTAAAAAGGAAGGGGGAAATTGGTGTAGAGTTTTGCTTTATTTTATTTGTTTTGCATAGGCACAGTAACTATTGGGGAAATTAGAAAGAAAATTTCCTTGGCCTACAAGATATAGGTTTCTTCACCCTTAAAGCATACTGTGATGGGATCTTCTATAGGCTTTGTCCATGTTCATTTTGGAACCCCCACCCCAAATATGGGTTTGGAAGGAACATTTCTCAATACAGTCAAGGCTATTTAGCACAAGCCAATGGCAAATATTATTCTCAATGGCGATAACCCAAAAGCCTTTCCTCTGAAATCTGGTACAAGACTAGGTTGCCTCCTCTCACCACTCCTATTCTTTCACAGTACTAGAAATACTTGCTAGAGCAATTAGGCAAGAAAAAGCTATATTTCCCTTGACTCTAGAGTATAGGGACAAGAAGGACAGAGAACAAATGAAATTGAGGGGAAATAGGAAGAGATAGATAGATGAGAAAAAACAGAGACGAAGTCAGGGAGTCCCAGTAAATAATTGGTGTAAAAGATGATAGAGCTAAATATTCAAACCACAGAGTCAACAATATTGTGATCATGTGAGATAAACTTCAACAGACAAACTTAAATACATCCTGTCAAAATGGCAGGATGGGGATGAGAATTGGTGGAAGGGAACTTGGGAACCTTTGTGTTGGGACTGATGCTGGAACAAAGCATATCAAAAACCCAACTATGAATAACTTTGTAAATCATGATGCTTTAATACAAATTTAAAAAAATGTAAATTAAAGTAAGACCAAGAATAAAAGAGAAGCAAAATGCCTATGCTACAGGCAGGCAGGAGAGAGGATGGGATGGAAATTGGGAACATGGTGGAAAACCTTCATGAATGAATGATAGTGAATATTGTAAGACTTAAACTCAATCATGAACAACTTTGTAATCACAGTATTTAATTTAAAAATGTGATTTAGAGGTCAAAAATAAAAGAAACTCATCTGGATATAAATAAATGTAAATTAACTCTACAATAAAAAGAGATAGAACTTAAAGGAATGATAATTTTAAATAAAAAATTATTAAAGGAACCACAACAAGACAAAACTGGGTGGGATGGAGAGAAAGAAAAATATATCACAGCTCTGGTTGTAGTTAGTTGTCAAATTTGCAATTGTGGTTTCAAATAATATGTTTTGTTACAGAGCAAAATTGGTGCAGAATTATGACACATGATTAAAATAATCACTATTTCTCAAACTTGGATATGTTTTGCCTTTTTCCACATGTTAAACTGTAAGCAACCTGAGGACAAAGATGTTGATCATGATTATTAAAATATCCTCGCTAAATATTGGTTGGATCTCAATAAGTGATTAATATATACTCCTAATGCATTTATTTTTGAAAAATCAAGGATATTTCACATATAAATCTATAAAAGAATCATCTTCCTTTCTGTGATAATGTCTTACCAAATAAGAGAAATGGTCCATTCATTGGACCATTGACAGACAGCATTATGATTATTAATCTACCATAAATTTTGCTGATAGCAGAAAATCATAGCTCTGACCATTACAACGTAAGTTTGTTTTCCAGATAAGTTTACAAACAGCTTGAAACTTTCATGATGAAATAACTGTTCAAGTTAATGTTTATGGCATCAGGCGAGACCCATCCATCACTAATCCTGGGAAGCAGGACTATCTAATAGTTCCAGTTTTATTCAATCTATTTTATGCAACCATGCTTGACTATGCAACAAGAGACCTCAGGGTTGATATTAGGATATATTTTGATCTCCTAAAAAGCTTTTACACTTCAATAACTTGCAATCCTCCTCAAAAGTCCTTGAGGCAGTTGTTCATGAACTACTGCTTCCTAATGGCAACATAGCCAACATGATCTAAAATAGAACCAGAAAACATTGTATGCCTTGTGCAAGCTAGGTATGACTTCAAAGATACAGGCTACCTTTTGCTAATAAAATACACACAAAGTTTTTTGAAGGAATCATTGACATTTTGTTAAGACCTTTTCCCTTTTACTAATAACCACCAGATAGATGAATAAACTGGAAAAATACTGTATATTTTTTTGCAAAAGGTTTCAAAAATTATTGGTTTTCATAATAAAATAAAAAGTAATTATGTATCACAACTGATAAGTTGTGAGAATTATTAAATGACTCTACATTGGATTCGACTGAATCTTAAAATAACCTTAATAGATATGTAGTTATAAGATATTAATATATAACAAGATGGTTCATTAATTACGAATAATTAGAAAAAACCCTGGGTTTTATTAACCAAATAATTTCATTCTTTCGTGAAAAGTTATTGAGTTGGTCAACATCATGTTATCAAACTGAACTACTGTTGTGCAAATTTCTAGTGCCCTATCTACTCAATATAATTTTCATTATTCTAGTTGTGGAAGTTGTAGTATCTTTTTCTAAGAATCGCCCTCAAACTATCAGATATTCAAACTTCATAAAAATCTCTTTCTATATTTTAAAATAGTTGATATAAAAGAGCAAATTTTACAAAATAATATTTTTCTGATATTTTTATCATTCAAATTAGTGACATAAATATGTTTTCTCCTTAATCTAGTCTTGCTTCTTCTGAGAGTAAAGTTTGCTCCATATCTAACTACTTCCAAATACAGGCTCATATGATGAGAAATAGAAGAAAAATGCAACAGCTAAAGGGACTATAATTTTTAACAGCAACCATATATGCTGAAAAAAGGTATTTATGAGCCAGGCAGATTTCAAGAGAAATGGAGCAACAATAGCAAATTCTACAAATTCAATGAGGTAAATTGCATCAAGTTTGCTGTTCTTAGTGTACCAAGGTTTAGATCGAAATATAACTGAATTCAATGTGATAGCAAACATTATTTTTTCATTATAAGAAAAGTTATTATGGTAACTAATTGAGGTAAGTCAAACATGAGTTCCATGAATCCCTGAGCCGACAACATTTAGAGATTTATTAAAAGCACCCAAATTATACGTAGATTATTTTGTATTTTTGAAAATGTATAGTTTCTGTATCCTTATTGAGAGACTCAGTTTTGTTTACTTTTAAAGTGGATATATTTTTGGTATATTAAATTTATGAATTATAATCTTGCTATAATATGATGTCCTAAGTTAAAATTAATAATCTATTGTATTACTTATTTAAAACTTCATATGATAACTTCTACAGTAAGTATAAAACAGAAGGACATTAATGATGAGCTGACAAAGCTATATATTTTAATATAAATATGCTTTTATGGCTGGCATATTTTCTGTAGTCATATAATTTTATTTTTATCCTTACCACAGTATAACCCTCATCATCATAATTATTAACTATATAGGCTTGTTTGATTCTTGACTGCAGAACAATCTGAAATAAGTGGGCAAAATTAAATAGCTTCTTCAGTGTTTGTAACATGGTATATTCTAAAGTGGCTATTAAATATGTATAAAAGAAAATTTCTAAATACATTTGTGAATGTTTATTTTATGCTTCGTGCACAAAGGACTTACTGTAACAAATGTAAGCTTTCCTTTCATGTTTTGAATTTCAGCAGTACAGGAAAACAATTACCCCTGAGTTAAACAACAACAAAAAGTCTTAGATCCATTTGCTATTTGACTGCTTATTGCTTTTGTCACAATTTTAGAATTGAACCCACCATGCTTATTAACATCCTGCCTGTCTTTCTTAAGTAGTTAATTACAATCACATGCAATCTTTCTGGGAACTTATATCCATTAACAAAATTGGTTTCCTTTCAATTGTGTCTATAAGTTGATGGATCCCAGTTCACTTATGTTTTCATGAAGAGGATTGCAACTCAGGACCATATATGGATTGAAATGTGTTTATTTTAAGAATCTAGTGTAATTATATTCACTGAAATCTTCAAAGCGATGTTTGAAGCTTCTGCTGTAGTCTTGATGAGCTATGTGCTCATTCACTATTAACCATATTGCTGGTATTTCACAGGACCCTGCTAACACATACATCTTTAATGCAACAAAAAATCAGTTTTCAGCTAAAAGTTGCTTTTCTGAAATGTCCCCTTGAGAAACACTATTTTCTTAGTTTACTTATTTTAACGTGTTTATATACATCTGGAATAATTCCAAGATGAACTTTAAGAAATCATTGTACACTGATTGGAATACATCTATTTAAATTCTTAATACTGCTACATGAAAAACAAATGGTGCAATTACTCCTGGTAATTCTTGAAGTAAAAGTGCTTTATAACATGAAAATATAGAATTTACCAAATTGATTTCTTTATTTAAGATGTATTTTTTCTTATATTGAGGAAATATGCAAAACTGATTTTTTTCAAGATGCTAGTTATTATAAAGTGCTTTGGGTAATAAAGAGGATGAAAGCATATACATAAGTCTAAGCAACATAAATAATTTATAGCTTCATACATTATAAGATAGTCCAAACTCAGTGTGGTAATTAAACAGCTCATAAACTATTTGTTAATGCAGAGCCACACATCTCTAAGTCATATAGGTCATTAGCTGTTCTGTTCGTTAGAAGTAGAGGGAATTACCTACACTTTCATCCCTTTCACTCCATTTATTTTTCTAAGCTGTGTATGCATTTGTTTAAGGATGTTTGCACCCCTCTATTATATTCTATGTGCACTATTCTGGTATGCAAAAAGTATATGCAAAAAAAAAACCCAATATGGACTTGAAGATTCACCTACATTCATTCTATTTTATTATATATTTTTATTGCTGCATATTATTTAACTTTAGGAAGTTAAAAATTCAACTAGTGTCAGACACGTAGAACATTTTGTAAGCTAACAGTTTTGTTCATTTGTACATTCTAGCAATGTATTTTTCTTAGTAATAGTGTAAATATTTGTTCAGCTTTAGAAGACACTGAAAAAGAGGTATTGTGTTTGCCTTTTTCTTGCTATATTTTTTCCTGTCAAACTCTAAAGTGCTTTAGTGGGGTTTCTACCTGTACTCAACTACTGGTAATACTCTTATACTATTATATAACTGGGGATAGAACTGGGAATCAAACTGGGGATACATAATGCAAATTAAATGCTTCATCATCTCCCAAACTTTGGATTTGAGCACACTGAAAAAAAAAAGAAGAAATACGGAGTCAGAGAGATAATAGAGGTTTAGGCACTTGCTTTAGAAGTGATGAGCTCTATCCTGATTCTCAACTCTGAATATATTGTCCTAAGCACCACAGCAGTTATCTCTCAATATAAATCCAGATGAAAGCCCTGAGAACAGTTGGTTGTGATCTAAAACATAAAACAAATTAAAAATGAAGTGGTGAAAAACTTATTTTGTTTCCTTTAAACATATTGCTGTTAAAGATACGAATTAATTTAAATAACTAGGATTATATTATTTAGCCTTATTCAGTCAGGTTATGTAAACTTTTTCAATGCTATGGACAAGTTGTGCTTCCCAAATCCAGTCTTGAAGATTATCTCCACATGGACACCATTACATTTAGATTCAATTTTAGAAAGTAATTTTCTTTCTTTCCTTTCTTCTCTTTCTTTCTTTCTTTCTTTCTTTCATCTTTCCTTTTATTTTCCTTTCTTTTGTTCTTTTATTCATTTTCTTTCTCTTTCCTTCCTTCTTTCTCTTTTCTTCTTTCTTTTTCTTTTTCTTCTTTCTTTTTCTTTTTCTTCTTTCTTTCATTTTCCTTTCTTTTGTTCATTTTCTTTTTTGTTTTCCCCTTTGTTCTTTCTTCTTTCTTTCTTCCTTCCTTCCTTTCTTTCTTTCTTCTTTCTTTCCTTTCTTCCTTTCTTTCTTCCTTTCTTCGTTCCTTCCTTCCTTCCTTTCACCTTTCTCTTTCTTTTTTTTTTCATTTTTTCTTTTGTCATACTCAGTGTTTCTTAGCTAGCTGCTCTCACTGAGTTCACTGCTCAGGGATCAATCCCAATAGTGTACCATGTTAGTCCTGATAGCAAACCCAGACTTCCACATACAAATCCTGCAATCACAGTGTGAGTCACACCTGAAGTCACCAAATTTAGAAAGTAGTGCATTAAAACTAACCTGACATGTTGAGTTAAAACTTTTTTTTTCAATGTCTTAAAGTTAAACCTTCTTAAAGATGAAGCCTAATTTGATAGAATTAGAGAAATACTTTTAAAATAAAACATTTCCGAGACACTCTATCTTCCCAATTCTCTCTTCTTTTGCCATGGTAGAATACAGAAATGCAGCCATTTACTCTTCAATGAAGAAAGTTTTTCCCAGAAACTAGCTCTTGTATAACTTCATCTACAAATTCTAGGTTCCATAGTTATGCAATTATTACTTCTATTATTCAGACCACTTAAACTGTTACAATTATTTTTATAGCAACAACATGCGTATTGAAACTAAACTTTTTGTTTGTTTGGATCACACTTTTCTGTGTGCAAGGTTTGCACTTCTCTTTGCTGCACTAAGGAATCACTCCTAGCAGAGCTCAATTTGTGGTGCTGGGAAACTAACTGGGATTGGTTATTAGGTAGATCATAACCCTAGTTATTTTATTGTCACTCATACCCTTATATAAAGTTGAACTTTATTTCAAGTTCATGGTAATGCCCCATTTTCAGATATTAAATTTATCCTGAGGAGTGCTTGAAGAAAAAAAATAAAGTGCACTTGAAATGTAACATCCTCTCCCATTTACTCTCCTAGAGGCCTTAGGAAATGACAAACATAGATCAGAGACAAATGCTTTTAACCAAATAGATAGTGTTTTAATTTTCTACTTTCAGATAACTAGCCCACTTTCTCTGAATTAGCACTTTCTTATAAAAGATTTGTTTCTCAATGGTTACATACAAAATTTAATTTAAATCATATGTCCTATAAAGTGCATACTACAAATAGTATATTTTCAGTAGTCATAGATTTTTAAAGAGGAGGAATTTTTATATAAACATAATTTTATTTAGCCTTTATTTGTTTCTATTTATATGGTCATGCAAGAATGCATGTATTCTCTTGACTATACTCTAATTAAGTTTAGGCACAGACCAATGATTTAAGAAAACCTTTTCCATTCTGACCTCCTTCTTATTCTCTAGGAATATATGTGCATATATTTATTTTATATAGACTTCATATTATATATATGTATTTACAGAAATGTCATCTTTTTTCTTTGAAACCTTGGTGCTTTATACTTTCTTTAGCTCTATTTTAAAATAGTAATATCACTTATAAATAATACTTAATTTTCCTGGGACTAGTAATCATGTTTTTTTATTGTTTCTGAAAAGTAACAATGAGAGAGAGGTAATATATATTTTAACTTGAGTGCTTTCTTGTCTGTTGGCTTTTATATTTTTACAAGGACTGACTTATTTCAATATTGTTGGCAGTGACAGTGTAAAGGCTCGGAAAGTGTTCACCAATTCCTGTTACTCAATTTCCATTTAAAATTAACATTTAATAACCCAGAATGCAGAGAAAGGAGTAAACCCTGAACACAGCTAGGTGCTTCCCAAAAGGATAACAAATAATTAAACAAAAATACTATTGTCTATAAGCATCAATAAGTATTTTTATTGTTACCTTCTCTTTCTCTGTGTGTATAAGTATATGTATATATTCCTATATAGATAAAAGAAGATATTTTGATTAATGGTGCTCAGAAAGTCAAATAGGGTATTAGTCATATTATAAAACCTTACATAAAGATTTATTTTTTCATCTAAACTCTATCCATTCAACCTTATCATTCAACCTCAAACTATGAATGGTAAATAAAATACAACACCTACATATAATAATAAAATCATAACAGCAAAATAGTTTTTCTATTTGTTTATTTTGAATTGTTGTTCAGTTTGCCTACTACGCTGAGTACTGCACAGGGCCTATTCTTGCCTCTGAGCTCACAAATAACTCCTGACAGTACTAAGGGAACTCACCATAAATTCTGTCTGGGATGGAGTCAGGTCAGCCTTTATCCCTATTCTATCTCTCTGATACCCCAACAAAGTGGTTTTTGAAGTTGTAGTGGCCAATAGATTATAAAGATTATACCACAGATAACATTTCCGTCACTTGTAACCATTTATTTGCATTTTAATTTTACATAGGTTACATTAGAATGGAATAAATAAGCATATTCATTCTAGCTTACATGTGTTTTATTTTGAATTGGCAAGCACCTTACTTGAACATTAGAGTGTAAAAAGTTTCAGCGTAATTCTGAAATACAAAAGTAATATCATAAAACACAGATATGTGCTTTAATATTTAGTAAGTTATGTTGATTGATTTAGATAAGCCCCTCACTTATGTTTCAACATGCACATATATTTAATGGCTTAGGTAATCCAAGGCAATATTAAAAATAAACAAGAAAGAAACAAGACAATTTTATTCAACTTTTATCTAAGAAGGACAATTTGGAAAGGTAGCTAAAATATTCAGAAAGTTTTCAAGAGTTCTTGAAAATTATTTTAGATTAATAATCACAAATTTTGATGATTCTATAAAGAAGACAGACTTTAATTTTAGTAATAGCTCATCTAAATTTTGGAGATTGTTCAGGAAAATAGCAGCTCTCCTAACCGCCAAGTTTTCCACCAATCTCTGGCAAGAGTGAATTTTTAGAAATTAATGCTAGAGTTGCCTTTATATTCTAAACCTTCATCATTCTTCCAGCTAAACAAATGACAGTAAAGCACATTTCTAGCAAATGAACCTTTAATTACTAACTTCCAGAAAATCTTTTGTGATGATGTATTTCATCACGTGCTTTTATTTCAACAAAAAAAATGTTTTTTCTGATAGGTGATTATAACTAGAAACCATACCGTATTAAATTCAGCAACAAGGATCAGGTTTAAGAAACTCTGGTATGAATTATTCTATACTAGGTATTTTGATGTCATGTTTTAGAGATATTGTCAGTTTTGTATAAAATAAGTTCTCTAATTCATTCTTTTTTAATTCCATTTTGTTTGTTTTAGAGAAAAGTGTGGGAGAGAATTGTGGTATCTGGAATTCCTATATATTTAGCTCACCACATTCAAGTTTCATTTCTAGGTCTCAGCTACTCATCTGTTGTGTCTAGAATTAATCTGTGAGGAGTCAGTTTGGAAAGGCTAGACATGAGATGAAATCAGTTTAATTTATAATGCAGGTTGGAAGGGAAATGGAAGAAGTGCAAGAAAGGCCAGTTACATCAACATCATTTATAGAGGATAGGCATGGAATTCGAGTAAAATAGGCGATACCAGTCCTATGCTCCTCAGTCACGACATTAGTGTAATGACAGAATAGCCCAGGGACGAGCTGCTAAACAATATTTGGCCCATTTTAACAGTGTTAAATTCTTTGGAAATTTAAAGAATAAAAGATGGCAAAACTATTGAAAGTGAATTTTGCTCTCTCAGTAAATATTTCTGTTACAGCTTCCCCTTGGGTATGACTATTTCTCATAGATGTTGACTTTTAAAAATTGTGATCCAAAAAAATTATCTGACTTGAATCATCTTTCACAAGATGTTGAACACACTCTCTTCAAAAATGCTGGCTAGCAGTTTTTTTCTATACTGATAAAAGTCATATGAGATCATGTATCTCATTATTATCTAGGAAAATTCAAGGACAATATTAAATAATTTTTTAAAACTATGAGAAATATTTTATATAGTAATCATCTTGGGAGTTTAATTAACATCTCATTAGTTCTCTAAAACAAATGTGCTTATCAAGTTTCATTAGTGACTTGCCATATTTTTCTTTGTAATACTTTCTTATTTTTAGATCAGAAATTAAATTATAACATTTTGTTGCTTATTTGTTAAAATGCCACTAGAAACCATTTTAAAAAATTACAGCACAAATGTAAAAGTTTCCTATAGTGGCCAAACTCCACTGTCTTTGGCAAAAAGATAAGTAAAAAGCAAAAAATAATTCAGAGTCCATCTTTAAGAGTTGCCCAATATTTATTAATAAAATTATAAAGATGAATATGAATGTGAAAGTGAATAATTTTCAAAATATAAAAAATATTTACTGAAGCTTATTTAAACATGTGTATACTAATAGGAGAATGGGGGTATCAAATATTATCATTGCTAATTTAAAAAAGTAACATTTTATTTATCTATGTTTATTTATTAATTTTTATTTGGTTTTTTTTCCGAACACACCCAGTGACGATTAGGGGTTACTCCTGGTTATGCACTCAGAAATCGCTCCTGACTTGGGGGACCATATGGGACGCCAGAGGATCCACCCATGTTTTAGGTTAGCACAAGCAAGTCTTAGCACTTACGCCACCGCTTCGGCCCCATTTATCTGCAATTTTAATACATAAAATTTGATGATTATATTTTATGTTTCGTGTATATGTAAAGAATTTTAGGATTACATTTTCTAAATAGCAGTACAAATTATTTGAGAAAGATAATTTAAGGTCTAATTTTGCTAGCTAAATATAATATATTAATTAAAGTAGCAAGATTGTAACAAGCAGAAATATTTCAGAATGGGCAAAAATAAATTTTAGTTAATTTCTCTAATTCTCTTTTTTATGTCTCTTGGTGTGTTGTGTAAACTTGTTTTTTATACAGAGTCTCATACATTTTTAAAAGAATATTAACTTTGACTTATTTAAGTCTTACTGTTTTTTTGTTTGTTTTCTAGCATTTACAAAAGTAAATATTATTTAAAGTATTTAAATAGGGACAGGAAGATACTGCTGTTAGATTATAAAGAATTTGTTTAGAAAGACTGTCATTGAAATAAATCATTCCATTGCAGTAATTTTTTTCCAAGAGTCATGTCTTGGTCTGGATCTCAGTGTCATTATCTTTAGCGTATGATTGATATTCTGTTCTTTGTGAATGATATTTCTAAAAATAAATATGATGCTAATAGATCTGAGGAGGATTAGATAACCTGTTCTAGTATCAACATAATTTGAAAATACTGAAAATTACTTTAGTAATTACACAATAAAATTACTGTAAGAAATGTAAAAAATTCCCAGGGAATTTCAATAGAAGGGATTTTAACATTAAAATCTGTATGTATTTTATTAAGCATTATTATGTGATCATTTCTGAATTACCATGGGATATTTAAAATTATTTCTGAAATTCCCTGAGAAATTTTTCTCTTTGTATGAGGTGGTACTGAGAAAACAGTAGAGTGAGCAGTAGAGAAAAAAAAAAGAAGTGGTGGTCAAATCAGTCATTCACATATAAGAAGTAGTATACTTAACAACTATTAACTTTTAAAAAACTAAAATAAAGCAATTGCTATGACAAAATGGTCTAAGTATTAAACTTACATTGGAAACCATTGTCTTGATTGCATTCATCAACTCATCAGGGATTTATAATTGAGATATAAATATTTTATTGAATTTTTAATAAAACCTTAATGTGCATGATATACTCAGTACACTGCTGCTTGAAAGCACCAATCTATGGAAAGTCCAGAAGTTTTGAGGTGGATCAATAAATTTTATGACATTATGTTATGAGGTTTATTAGCATCTTGTCATTTACCATCCATTTTTCAAAATAAAATAACTACAATTAGAGTTCTGGATTCTGTTTTTGGTAAAGAAACCAAATATCTCTCAGACATATGACTGAAGCTGTCTGGGGTATCTAATGTGTTTATTGCTGATTACACACATAAACTCTCACAAACATGCATATACTTATAGACACAAACTTATATGCATGCACACATGTGTATGTATACTTTTATATATTTTAATTTTATCAGATAAAATCATTAAAATTCCAATTTTCCTTTTGTTTATCATAAAATAAAATGGTAACTAGAGTCTGAATATTATTTCATGAGGAATTTGAACTTCTAGTTTATATCTAAGCTTATATATTAGATTTTAAGATATAGATGATAATATCCCATGTTCATAAAATCTCATATTATTAATGAACAGAAATCACACGGCTCCTAATGACTTCCTTTGGATAGTTAATTGGCATTGAATTTATTAATCTGTAAATTGTCAGATATCAGCTGGAATATATATTTTCTTTTTTTGATATCACCATTTATTTTCTTCATGTTTCTGCATACAAGTAATATCCAATAAGTTGGAATGATAATACAGCAGATTAAACACTTGCTTGGCATTCTTATGGTGGGTGTATTCAATCTATTGCATCTCTGGCATCATGTATACTCTCCAAGACACCTCAAGAGTGGTCCCTAAGCTGTAAGACAGAAGCAAGTCCAAAGAATCACAGGAGGAAAAAGAAAACATATATAAAATGTAAACAATAGTAGATACTATAGGAGAGATTTCAAATGCATTGTCAGACTCAGTTACTCTTCGATAATAATACTAACTGGTCTTTGAAATACTATAAACCCTTTGGCTAGAAAACAAGTTGACCTAATGTATTATTAAAATTTTCTTTACAATGTTAGTGATTCTTT
Source organism: Crocidura indochinensis (assembly GCA_004027635.1). Taxonomy (NCBI): domain Eukaryota; kingdom Metazoa; phylum Chordata; class Mammalia; order Eulipotyphla; family Soricidae; genus Crocidura; species Crocidura indochinensis. Next base: position 13,007 of record PVKC010005125.1, on the reverse strand, counting down.
TCTCATTGATCAAATTTAGAGATGCTTTCTAGAATTCAGTATCTGAGCTATCAAAATATTATATTAGAATTCAAATAAATTATAAATATAAGTAAATTACAATATAAATTGAAATTAACATAGAACTTCACTGGAAAATATAAATAATTTATATACTTAGTTATCTTCACCTAAAGTATATGATTGGCTTGATATCATGAATTTCCTTTTCTTTTTTAGCCACATCTCATGGTATTGAGAGCTTGCACCTAACTCTGAATGAGTGACTACTGGTGGGAATAAGAAATGTATAATATGTGGAGGATTTACCCTCATCAGCAATGTGCAAGGCAAATTGTATCTATCTACTATACTATAATTCTAGTCCCTTATTTTTATTTTTTGGTAAATGTGTCATTTGCTGAAGATTAAGTAACAATACTTTTAGTTGTATGTTTAGTATTAAAAATATCTTTAGTACCACAGAGAGTATAGGGGGTAATGGTGCTTTCCCAGAACACAGCCACTCAAATTTAATCCTCTGCAACACAGGGTCCCTGAACACAACCAAGCATCACTAAAGAGCATAGAGCCAGGGATAGACCCGGAACACCACAGGGAGCAGTGCTAAAACAAAAGCCAAACAATCAAATCTCCAGTGGAGCAGGAAGGTAACTCAGTGATAAGAAATGCTTATTTTGCATTGCAAAACCCTGAGTTTGATCCCTAGTTAATGTCCCACTGGCATTTCCAAATGTGGATCTGGAGATATCCTTTGAAGGTCTTGGTGGTCCCAACACTGTTGACTATGCAACACTTCATTGCTTCGTCTTAGTACGGAGAATTCATCCTAAATAGTGAATACCTAATTAGCTAATTTCCAATCTACTTGACCAATATCTGTGGTAGTTGTCCTGGCACTCTTTGATGAACTGACTAAAAACCTTTCTTTCATTTATTTTTTTTGTTATTACTTTTTATTGATTTTTACATTGAAAGATTGTATTTTGAGTTTTTATGTATTGGATTAGATTATTAAAATATAGATCTATATATTTAAAGCATTATAATTTACAAAGTTATGATAGTTGAGCTTTAGGCAAACATTGTTTAAGCACCAATCCCAACACCAGTGTCAACCTTTCTCCACCAATGCTCCCAGAATCCACTGCATGGCCTCTATTCTTTTCAAGCTGATAACCTATCAGGTTTAGTTTGGTTGTTAAAGTTTGGGTCTTGTAATTTCAGTGCAGGGAGTTTGATGGCTTGCATATATAAGTCTGTTCCTCCTTAATACCCCCAATATGACTAAATTACATGACTCCCAGCCTCATAATTTCATGTATTTCTATTTCCCTCCATGCCATTTATTTCCATCTTGTCATCATATCTTGGGGCCAAGAGAATTCTAGACAACCCTCAATTAATTCCATCATGCAATTATTCTAAATATCACATATAAGTTATATCTTTCATAAATAAGTATTTATACTTCTTCTAGCTTACTTTTTAACATAATATCTTCTAGTTTAATCCATGTTGCAAAAAGTAGCTTGATAATATCATTCCTTGGAGTTATGTAGTATTTCATTGTATATGTGTACCACACTTTCATGATACACTCACTGTTGGCATCTAGGTTGATTCTAGTGCTTAGCTGTTGTACTCAATGCAACAATGAATAGGGGTATTCATGGAAACTTTTGGATGAATGTTTTGCTGTCCTGGGTATTGATACCCAAAAATGAAATTGTTGAGTCATATGGAAACTCAATTCTGAATTTACTGAGAGCCCTCCTTACTGTTTTCCAGAGGGATTGAACAAAAATAGCTTTAGTGTGCTTTACCAAATTTTGTTGGTTTACACACTCTATTGATAACCCTCTGGAGATGAACTAATATTTATCATTGGATTTTGTCTATTTTTTATGAGCTTAAATGTTGGACTGACACTACGTTTTTTCAAAATTTGTTTAATATCCTAAAATTTCTCTCAAATAAATTAACATTGTATCCTAAAGTGTAGAGGTGACATTTAAAGGAGGTAAACTATCAGAGCAAACATCAGGTTTAAACACACTAATATCATTGATCCAATTTTAATTTTAGATTACTCATTGTATTATCAAAGAGTCAATATATACTTTACTTACTTGAGATCCTTTGTTGCACTCTATGAATCAATTTTACATAAAATTTATTTCCAGTAATAGTAGGAACATTTACTTAATCATAATGTTATTTTACGTAAATTAAGTATTAAGTTATTCAATTTTCTTATGAATATGTTTAAAATATTTTATTTATATAATTTGAGAATTAGAGATGTTCACATATGTTCATGATTAAATACAAAGTCCTTATTCAATGACTTTTTTACTGTTTCTAAAACTGAATACTTGACTTAATACTACAGAGATTATTAAAATTATAAATAATTTAAAAATTGGTCTGCTCAAGGAATTTGTCTGTCCATTAATTAATATAGTCTACATATTTGTATATACAATGGAGTTTTATTTTATTTTAATTTTTATATCTGATTATCAAACTCAATATAGGGGCCAGAGGAATAGTGCAGTGGTAGGGCATTTGCCTTGCAAGCAGCACACCCAGGAAACCTCTATTGAATTCCCCTGGTGTCCCCAAGCCAGAATTTACTTATGAGGGCATAACCAGGAGTAACCCCTGAGAGTCACTGGGTGTGATCAAAAACCAAAAAACCCAAAACTAAAACAAATAGAAAATTTAATATCTATAAAGGTTATTAAAAGTGATTAGTGAATGACTATTGAAATTTCGGTTTCCTCAAAACAGCATAGATGGTGCAAACTCTTAAATGATTAAGTGACTGATTGGGAGATAATGATCCTCTTTAATGTGGCATAAATCAGAGATCACCTAGTCAGTTGGAACTTGCTATATTCAGAAAGATTAAAACTAGAAAACAAAATTAAAATCTCAAGTTAATTTGCACCAATCATTCTAAAAGACCTAGAATTTTCTTAAGAATTGCAGTAGAAAAGCTTTATTGAGAACTTTAAGGAAGAGAAATAAAGAAATATTGTAGGTTGGAAAATGATAAGTACTTAGAGACAAGTTTAGTCATTAATTCATCTGAATCACTTAAATTGCACTAAACAGTTCCATATATCTGGTCCTGCTCTGAGAAGAAAGACGAACGAGTGTGGATAATTTACCAAGAAAAAGTTCAGCATTTGAGAGATCATTTCTTACATATTTTCCCTGTTTTTGTAGTATTTGTGACTCTTGAGGCTACTCTCAGATGTGCCCTCTTCTGTTATCAGCCTTTTCTCACTCTGTATCTTCTTATAGGCAATATCCTAATATTTTCAAAAATTTCAATTATTAAAAAATTTTAAAAAGTTTTATTACATTTCATACAATGACTCAGTTTTTAGATATGAAAGAAAATAATGTCAAAACTCATAAAAATAAATCATAATATTAGAAACAAATTGATTATTTTTGAGCCTCACCCAGTGGTGCTGAGGGGTTACTCCTCTTGGGTCAGAAATTACTACTAATTACACCTGGAAGGCTTAGGGTACCATATAGGATGTCTGGATTGAACCCAGGTTGGTCAAATGCAAAGATTTATGAATTTACCCTGAATTTATGCCTATCATTCTGGCCATAAATTGCATTTTTTTGTTCTGTTTTGTTTTGTTTTGTTTTGGGGTCACACCTATTGATGCTCAGGGGTTACTCCTGGCTATGTGCTCAGAATTCGCTCCTGGCTTGGGGGACCATATGGGACAACAAGGAAGCGAACCATGGTCTGTTCTAGACTGGCGCTTGCAAGACAGATGCCTTAACTCTAGCGACACTGCTTTGGCCCTGTAAATTGCATTTTAATATGCAAAGTAAGTTTCAATTATAATCATAGAATTTTTTATGAATAAAACTTATATTTCTTTATCAGTTATTTTATGGGTCACATATTTGACATAGTTGATACAAGCATTTGTTTTCAAGTATGAGGGAGCAATATTTAAAAAAGAGAGAAAGAATATAAGGAAGAGAAAAAAGGATACAGTGACAAGGAAATTTATGAAGATTATTTTATCTGCAATGAGGTCATTAAGTCACTTTTGTTTAGTAAGCTCATGTTGCTAGTAGGCAATTCTGTTACTTTAATTGTTTCTGAATATAAGGTAACTTCAGTTACATTTTTGCATCTAAATTGGTGTGTTCCTATGGGGATGATTAGGAAAAAATCATACAAATACATACTATTGCTGATACTGCAGATTTTGTATGATTTTGTATGATGTATTTTTGGCTGCCATGTATTCCAGAAGTATGAGAAGGCAGTGGTAGGCTCTCACACTCACTTCAAAAAAAGTCCTCGTGGTATCAACACAAATACTGTCATACATGGAGTTTTGGTCTCTGCAGTCATAAAAGAAGTGGTGAAACATGGCCATTGGTGAAACAGTGATTGAAGGTGATCCACTTTTATTTATTTATTTTTATTGATATATTTAGCCTTTATGTCACACTCTATTATAGTACTCTGGGCTAACTTCTGGCTCTGTTCTCAGGAATCACTCTGGCTAGCTCACAGAATCACGTCCTATGAGTACCTGCATTATCTTTCCCCCAAGCCCTCAAGATATGTCTTCCCTTTTTTTTAACTTCCTTCATGGAGTTAAATTATTTATTCCTTGTGTGTGTTTTTATGTTGCTACCAGATTTAATTTTTTATTATAGGCAATATTTTTCATAACATACAAATTGGTCAGGTTAGGAACGTGTCTGTTTCTTTACAAATACATTCATATTATCTATCTAATTTAGCAAATGAGACCAAAGCAATACATGAAACAAGCCCTGGAACTAAACTCCTTAGATTGGCTCTGACTCCATATATTATTAAATAATTAACATAAAGTTATATATGTACCTCGGTGTTTATCACCTTATTGTTTGCAACTATTTGCTAAGCTAATATAGAATATGTGCTACATATTAAATGTACTACTAAAATATTTAAATCTCACTCTATCAGCAAAGTGGAAAAATGTGAAGGGGTTATGTCAAGCTAAGGAAATCAAATTGATAAGTAAAATTTGAATTATTTTATTAAGAGTAAAATAACATAACTAAAGAAAAGAAGATTACAAAATATATTTGTGGACAATGACAACAAACTTAAGACTATAATCAGAAGATAATAAGAAATGGGGAATAGAATGAATTGGATGGTTGGGTATTTAAATTTTAAATAAAGTAGTTTGGAAGTTACATATATTATATAATCACCTACTTATATGTACATATAAATATATAGTCATATATTTAATATATTTATTTCTCTGTAATTATGTTAGCAGATGTATATGGCTTTTCACAGAATTTTCTTTTCTCATACATGCTCTTTACACATTCTCAAAAACTATGCTCAAATACTTAATTAAAAAATTTTGTATGATTTCACTATAGTCATTTTAGTAAAATGACTTTATATTATATTTATATTATATGTAAAATAATATAGACTTCAGCTATACTAATTGATTTACAGAATGCTCACGTGAAAATTATTAGGTGTTTCATTTTTTTAATCTTCCCATTTGTGAATTAAGAAACTGAATTTGATTCTTTAAAGTTTTAAAACTTCTTGGATGTTTTATTTATTTTTATCACTTTTTATCCAAATAGTAGTAGACATATTTCCCAAATATTCTTTAGTGTATAATTTTTAAATGTATTAACTTAGGTATTTACTCCTGGAACATCCATTGGTATTCAGTTATTATTTTTGCCTCTTCACTCAATAATCTCTCTTGATAGGATTGGGGATTATTTGGAGTTTGGGGTATCAAAGTTCAGTTAGCTGTGTGCATTCCAAGAAGCCTACAGGTGTACTCTTTCTTCAGCCCCTAACTTTTTATATTTCTTAAAATATATATATATATATTGGAATAACATATAATTTTCCCTATGCATGAGGTATATATATATATATGTATACATATATATATATATATATATATATATACACATAAGTAGAGCATACATGAAGCACTGAATTATTGGAATATTCCCCTATGGGAAAATTATATTATTCCAATAATTTTGTGCTTCATGTATGCTCTCCTTTAAAATAAATTACCTGTCATATAACTTTTCCAAATAGTTTTTGTGAATTATTAAGCAAAACAAAATACAAGAAAAAGGCATTTCACAAATAAGATTGTGACTCATGCTCAATTGAATTTGTTTTATTAATCTGTACTTCAAAAACTTTAAAGTTTCAATAACTATCCATTTTTGTATTAAAATATTATCTTGATTCATTGAACTATTTTTAGTAGATTTCTCAGAGTATTTGGCAAAACAAAAAATATTCAGTTTATCTGAATGCAAATGTTGTTTAAAATATGGATTTATTTTTGTTTATGTTAACAAATACCACTTATCATATGTCATAGTGTATATAAGTCAAGTTTAGAACCTTAAGTTATCTATTATTTACAAAATGATCCCCCTCTCTAGACTAATATTATCTCTTTCAATTTTACTAAAGATTAAATAAAGAAATTTATTAAATAAATGGATACATTGTTAAATAAGATTTTTTATTTATTTGTTTCTTTGTTTGTTTATTCATTTATTGCTTTTGGGCCACACCTGGTGATGCTCAGGGGTTACTCCTGGCTATGCACTCAGAAATCGCTATTGACTCAGGGCACCATACGGGTCACTGGGGGATCAAAGCAAGGTCTGTCTGTTCTGGATCAGCTGCTTGCAAGGCGCATGGCTTACCGCTGTGCTATAGCTCAGGCCCCAGGATTTCCTATTTTTATAACCCCTAGATAGTTATAGTTATGTGTTCTGGAGAGTAGCACAGGCAAAATCAATTTCCTAACTTCATTACCATTAAAATCCTATATATGTCAAGTCATGAAGCTATTCAATATGTTGGTTTTATCCTAGATTTATCAATCCCAGGATAAAGTAGGTTAATCAAAAATAAAATAATGAAATAAAAAACAAAAACCCACAAAATGGGAGAATAATGAATAAACTCAAGTATGACAAATACTCCTTAATACCATGTCAATTTTAGATGGCCGATAAACATAGTCTAGCATTATTCTAGAATATATATGTATATTCATGAGGAAAAATGGTATATCTCAAATAAAGAAAATATTGTTTTATTTTCTATATTATTTATTTGCCCAAGAACATTGAATTATACCACATTCTTGCTTAATTTTAAAAATATTTATGTCTGAGAGGGTATGTTGTTTGCCTTGTTCGTGGCCAATCTTGGTTTTATCCCCAGCATCCCCTATGATACAGTCTGCCACAAGTGATTTCTGAGTGCAGAGCCAGGAGTAACCTCTGATCCCTGACTTTGACTGAACCAATAGTATAATATCATTCCTTATATTTTGTTTTAATTGATCTGAAAATTATATTGCTCATGTAATAAATGTTAGATAAATGGAATCTAGACTTATGACTATAATAACTCTATCAAGTGGACTTCAGAGTATGTTTCCATAGTGTTGTGTCAGCACTCATTAATTAGTAAATGAAAATTCTACAAATTCATACTGATTAAATTTGATTAACTTACTAAGTGAAAAATATAGAGTTAGTTTTGCAAGTCTAAACTTCTATGCTTGCTAAGTCATTATCAGCTACTTCTGAAAAAAAAACACAAACAAGTCCACAAATTATATAAATACACATTTTTCTAGAACTATTGCCAAATTAAGGTCCCCTTCTTTTACAAACTTTGTTTGCGTATGCTACAATTCCAAGTGCTGATAGCACAAAAAATACTTCTGTTGATGCATTCCCTATATTAGTTTATAATTTATATCTCCAAAGACTGTGGTTCTATTGGTAGTAGGAAGAGCTGACTACCAGGAAAGTACCGGAAAACAACATTAGAGAGTAAATGTTGCACTTAGATAGGGGACTTGCAAGAAAAATAAATCTGAAAATAATTTCATTTTCAAAATATTATCTTAGCATAAAAGTAGTTGGAGATTTGCAAGGAAGAAGCAGAGAGATAGGGCAGAAATTAAAACATTTGTCTTGCATGTTTCGAAGAAGTTCAACAACCAATGAAGAACAAGAGAGCCAAGAGTTTCCCAGAGTACTATAACTGACACGCAACCTTTTTTTTCTTTCTACAAAATATATAAAGAATTGCTGGAAATGTCTGTGATAAATGGAATCAGTCTATCATGAAAGGTAATGATAGACAAGGATTAGAGTGAAATAGGCTTCATTCACTCTAGGAAAAAGTCTCACCAAGGTGTGACAGAGATTACTTAACATTTTAATTAAGTAATATTTATTTACTGAGTATGATAACTCTCGATTAATATCCTTAATTTGTGTAAGAAGTTTAGTTATTTTATTATTGCTATAAGCAATATGATAGAATATTTTAATATTTATTTTCCATGTTTCAAAATCTAATCTTCAAATTAAGTTTTAGCAGTTCTCAGTCTTCATATTGATTTTAATAAGAACTGTTAGAGGTAATCCCAAAATTATGTTACTATAATGAATAGCAATATTTAAAAAATTATACATTAAAAACATACATTTAAATATATTATACCTGTTTTATCTTCGATCTATACCTCTACCATGCTTCTCTTGAATACTTTTTAAATAAAAATTTCTGTATTCAAGCACCATGGTTACAAAAATGTTCATAGTTTGGTTTCAGTCATGTAATTTACACCAGCATTTAAAATGCGACATTCCCACCACCAATATCACCCATTTCCCTAACAACCACCCCACCCTCATCTCTGGAACAGGCATTTGTTTCTACTTTATCTTTCCTTTCTGACACTGTGATTTGCACTATTGTCAATGAGGTGTATCATGTATATCACTTTATCCCCTTTCATCATCCAGTTATTGTCCACAGTGATCAGTTCTAACTATAATTTTCATGGAAATTGTCAGTGCATTTCTATATGTACTCACTGATGTCCTCCCAACTCTCAAGTCGATTGACTCTGGGTATGATTAAAATATTGTCTTTACATTCATCCAAAAGTATGTATGCACATCATTATTCATTGCAGCTCTCAATACAATATCCAAGATTTGGGTTCAACCTAGTGTCCAAGAACAGATGAGTGGATCATGAAAATGTGACACTTCTACACAGTAGAATAATACATAGCTGTAGGAAATGATATAATCATGCAATTTGCAGCATTATTGATGGAATTAGAAAAAAATTATGTTAAATGAGGTAAGTCAGAAGAAGAAGTATAAATACAGAATGATAGCACTTATTTGAGGTATTTAGAATTTATACCATATATACATATAATACTCCATGAAGAAACACAACAGTCTAAGTGGTAGAAACAATGAAAGCCTTAGGTACCCAGGAATAGAGAGGAGAAGTGATCAAGTCAAGTGAAAGAGGGGAAACACAAGGCTTCAACTATCTTTACATCATAAAGAAAACGGTAACAACAAAAACAGCAGTTTAGAATGAACAGGTGTTCAATGAACCTCTCACTACAAAGGAATCTAATAATGTTCTAATGTATTTATCCACAGAACCAGGTGCAAAATATGATTGGAAGACAAGACTCCCACTGCAGTGCTTACTATCGATATATTTTAATGCCTTAATTTTATTAGGTATAAAAATAACTCTAGCTTCATTGTCCACAGTGGTTCTTGGAAATATAGTGTGGACACACTATATATAATGTATATATAATATATTTAATATATAATATATTATATTATGTGTAAAATGTATAATATTCTATATAATGTATTATTATATATTAAATATGTAATAATATATAGTTATATATTATATAATATACAATTTTGCAACTTGGTGCTCAATCATACTGAATACCAGATACAATGCTTATTATAATGTCTTGGTAAAATACTACAATTTACCCATTTCCTTTTGATTATATCTTTTATTAGGACCTACAGCATATGAGCATTGAGCCCACTGAAACAAAACTGCGCACCACAGACCTATACTTCAGGTCCCTCTCCTTGAGTATGTTTTTGCAAATTACAATTATCTATTTTATTTTCTTATCTCTTTCCTTCTTTTTTCATCTCTCCTTTCTTCTTCAATTCAAACTATGTTACTTAAAGTGCATGCTGTCAGTTTCTTTTTAGGTATGGAACCTCAATGCACAAGGCACAGCAGAGATACTACTATGGTAGATACTTTTATAGTCCTCATTTCCATATTGCTTAGTACTCTAGATATAAAAATTATGCTTGTCCTAAAATGCTCCAGCCTCTATCTAACTCTAAAAGCTTCATTTAACAAAGTTCACCTGTCATTGATGAAGTGCCAAGAAATTGGAAAACCTTACCACTAAGGCGTCAACCTAATATTTTTTCATTTATTTTTTCTTTATTTGCTCTCATCTTTTCCCCCTTTCTCTACTAAACTATATTTTAGATACTTATTTTTCTTTTCTTAGTTCAATTATTTCTTAAGCGCTAAGATCCATTCTATGAGGGTCAAGTCTCCAACAAGTTATGAATAGACCTCTAATATCTGTCTATATGTGGGTGAGAGTTTGTATACAGTGGACTGCTGACCAAGATATATTGTAAACAATCCATACCTATACTATATATAGCCCACCTTTTACATTATACCTCCTCTCCTCATTTGGAACATCTTTTTATTTATATATTTATTTATTTTTATTTTGGGCCACCCCAGTGACGCTGAGGTTACTTCTAGCTATGCTGTCAGAAATAGCTCCTGGCTTTGGGGACCATATTGAATGCTGTGGATCAAACTCAGCTCTTTCGTGGTTCAGCCATGTGCAAGGCAAATGCCCTACTACTATGCTATCACTTTGTCTCCCAGAATTTCTTCTAGTCTCTCATCCCCCCCAATTCTTATCTTTTATCCCTCATTATTTAACTCTCTTTACCCTCAGTTTTTAACTCATTACTTACCAACCGACCTCCTGTCCCAATAAGCCCTCAACCATTACCCAAAATAAAAGGATAACCTATCAGTCCCACATTTTATGCCATGGCAATAAGCTACAATCACCACTCCTGCTAACTTATTTTTTGTGGCCCTCTGACACATTCCAAATGTGGATGTTGTATGCTACGGGATTTAGGTCCAGTAAGATCCTCAGTTCAAAGACACTACTCGATCCCATACTGCTACAAACCATTCTCAAACTCAACAAGACCACGGTGTGGGATAAAAATATCCTGGATCTCACCGCCTCAAAAATATCTCAAAAGACTTAATGGGTTATTCTTTGTATATTTGATAATGCAATAGTAACTCTTACTGTGTTTATTTCCAAATAGAAAGGTAGACCCATCCATCCCATTTTTACTTTTTAAAATTTATCTTATTTATTTTTTATTTTATATATTTTCATCTATATTTTATTTAAAGTTATTTTATATTACTTTATTATATATACTTATATAACCACCTGTTTTGGTTATATTTGGTACAAAATTCTGGAGAAAATATCTTACTTGGAATAAAAGCTCAGATAAAAACCAGGGCAAAAAGATTGCATAGCCTGTCAATTTACCCCCAGAAGCACCAGCATTATAAGGCACCATTCCCTTTTTCAAAGGCATACCAAAAAAAGGAAAATCTTATGTATAGAAACAAGCTCTTATTTACTAGGAATAATAACCCATATATTTTATAATATAGGGGTGACTTCACCCTGAAAATTTGTCATGGGACTCAACTTAGACTCCATATGATTTGCAGCAATCATCCAACCTGGTACCCAGATCCCAACTTTAGAACTGACATAGTTTCATACAACAGCACCAGGAATCAAACTCCACTAGGGAGTCCCTTAATACTGCTTTGGAACTAAATTGTCCCATGATAGGTTGATATGGCATCCTGACAGTGAGGAAACAACAACTTGATATAAGGGCATATTACCCTACCTCATCACTAATGGTAAGATAAAGATAGAAGACACTCAGTCCAAAGATCTCTAATTGCAGAAGATTGACTTTGACAACAAAAACCCAGCAGAACTTTTCTGGGGCCAATAAGAATGACCCTAGCCTAGGCTTCAGCCTAGGTTTTGTACAAAAAACCCAAATATCTAATTCCAGAGGTCTGACTTTGACAGCTGCAACTGAGTAGAAGTTCTGGAATCATACGGAAAGACTCTGTATTAGGCTTCATCCTAGGATTTGTACAAAACCCAAAATCTCTGATTACAGAAGACTGATTACAAAAACTGTGAAGAAGAAGAACTTCTAGAACCATAGAGACTCTTTCCTAGATGTTATCCTATGACCTGTGCAAATATCAAGATCTCTACCTACACAGGCATGGTTTTGTCATCTACAACTTATCAGAATGTTTCCTGGCACCACACAAAGACCTTTGGGTTTGATAATGGATGAGTATGGAGCCAGTAGTTTTTCTCAGGACAGTGTGCTTCAAGGGTAGAGAAACTCTGTATCTATTAGGCCAAGGAAATTTCATTTCTAATTTTTCCAATACTTACTGTGCCGATGCAAGCCAAAAAACACACAAAACTTTGCTTCACCAGCCCTTCTTCATTTTCATTTTCTTTTTCTCTCATTTTATTATTTTTCTTTCTTGTGGTTGTTGTTTTTGTGTTGATTTTTTCTAGCTATTATGTCTTTTGCTACTGCTTGTTTTGGTGTTTTTTCTTTATTTTTTCCTTTCTTCTTTAAAATTTATATTTATAGTTTCTACACAGACTCCTCTCAGCTTTCTTTCTTTTTTTTCTAACAGCGCTACAAAACTTGAATCATCTTGTTCTACCTAATATATTGAGAGTAAATGAGGATGGTACCAGAAGCAAATAGTCACATGAGCATTGATTGAAAATAAAAAAATATTTATACCTAAACACCAAACCTAACGTCAACAACAAAAGAGACATTACCCAGGTTACAACAAGCTATGAAAAGGGGACCTATTTTACTAGCAGTCCAAAGGGCAAAGGGGGGAGATATGGGAT
>PVKC010005124.1:0-33974 GCA_004027635.1 Crocidura indochinensis | reverse complement strand
ACTACATGGCAACCTCTTGCCTCTTAAGGAAACTACAGGGTCTTATACTTGTTATTGGACTTTAAAATTCTATTAGGCTGTTCATATGAAGGCATGCATGATTTCAAATGCCTATGTAAATAGTTCAGTTTAATGTATTTTGAAGTTTTAATACAATCAATTCAGTTTGAGAAAGTAATGTGAAATTCCATTTCTTTTTAAGATAGAGTAAAAATAAAGTGGCAGTACCACAAAATATTACATAGTGATTAATTTATTATGAAGAATAATCATTCATTATTAATATTTTATCAAGTCTATTTAAATTTGATTTCAATTGGAGATGGCAATATTCTGTATAAAGCTAATGAGGAATATTAAAGCTATACCATGAGTGGCTAGAGTATTAGTATTGTTGGTAGTACATTTATTTGTCTTACATACAGTCACACAGGTTCTAACTCTGACAACCTTGAACTGTCTTCTTTGGATGCAAGGAATGATACTTTGCCAAAAGTAGAGGAATAGACGTAATAATTTCACTAATTGATGTGATATAAAATATAAAAGAGTGTATGGCCATAATACCTAGAGACAATGAGATGAGGCCAGGAAGACCAGTCTATGGTAGGAGGCCAGCCACAAAGAACAGTGGATGCATTTAGGGTAGAGAAAGATACATCATGAGAATGATAGTTGGAGCTGATCAAACTGGACAAAAACTGATAATGTTTCTTGACCAAGCAAACTGATAGACATAACTCAGGAATAACTACACATATAAACACACACACATTACAATGGGAGAAGAGTTCCTTCCCAATGTTGATGAGTTCCCAATCTAAAGGCCTTCCCAGGGCTGATAATTTATTGTTTACTATTTGCTCGAACCCAGAGAGACCTCCAACTCTGAAGAATGATGAGCCAGCTACCCTCTCTGCAGACTCAGTATGAAAAGGGCTCAACCAAAGATACCCATGTGCACCAAGCACTGAGTCTAGTAATCAAACCGGTGCCAGAAACCCTAACCTGCAGCAACTTAATGAGGAGACACCAGCAGCCAAACTTAGGAGGTGGAGGATTCAAGACCAGCTGAAGACCTGAGGAGAAGCTACTTTCAGAACTTCCTACACCTGGTTTACCTCCAAAATTTTTACTTCCTTCTAATCTCTTGACCCTATTTGAATTGGTCATTATTGCTCTTAAATGTGTATTCTACCTGTATTAGATTTTATAGATATTATTTTGTTCTATGCCCCAGCGCAAAAAGAAAATTTTGTATGCAACTTTAGTAGTTTAATATTCGTTTGCACAGTTCCAGGTAAAACATAATGTTAAATTGTAGTGGTTCTCAGAATTCTAGTGAATGTTTTCCAATTGCTATATTTGGTGTATATATTACTCAGCAAATTATTCTCAAAATTATGTCTTAAAAATCTTTTAATCTCTTTGTTCACAAAAGTGGATGGAAAAGGTACTTGAGCTCTATATAGGAAATATAGACTCTTATTAACAATGCTCATTATAAGAATATTTTAGAAAACTTACTTTCAAACTGTATATATGTGTCTATATATACATAGATATAGATATACATATATATATACATATATATATGTACAGAAATGTTCTTGTGAAAGTTTATGGATAGGAACTCAAATGTTCCAGACTTGTATTCAGTGCTTGGTGTAAGAATGTTTAAGAATGTTTGAAATAAGTGTATCTGCAGAAATGTTCTAATGTTTTTGTTTGGAGAAGTCTATGAAAAAGTGTTGCGAAATGTATAAAACAAGTGTATTGAAAAAGTTGATTGTTTTGAGAATGATGTATGCATTTTAAACTTTGATGATATTAAAGTCAACTTTTTACTGTGCTTATGCAAAATAACTACTTTTTTATGTTCTGATCTGGGGTTCCCTCCTCTTGCAAAGACCAATAGAACACAACTTATGGGGGTCGGGCGGTGGCACTGGAGGTAACGTGCCTGCCTTGCCTGCGCTAACCTAGGACGGACCGCGGTTCAATCCCCCGGTTCCCCATATGGTCCCCTGTGCCTGCCGGGAGAGATTTCTGAGCGAATAGCCAGGAGTAATCCCTGAGCGTCACTGGGTGTGGCCCCAAACCCCCCCCCCAAAAAAAAAGAACACAACTTATATACCCCTCTCAATTTTTTGAACAAAGTAGGGGGAGTTGTTAGGTTACATATTATTTTACATAAAACAAAGATCATTGTTGTTTCCTTTGTATAATTGTTTACAACCATCATTATATCAAAACAGAGATGGTCTTACTTGTAAAACTGGGTGATACTGTCTCAGGACAGTCTGACCTATCTATCCTTACTGGCCCACCTAGGGGTAATCTCTGCACTCAATACCAACAGCAGTTCTGGCAGGCAGCTCAGGATATATGAAGTAGAAGACTGGAAAACTATAAGTCTTTCACCCTCAAAAATATCTGATCACTTAATTATTTTAGAAAATGTGAAATCATATATATAATTTTATTAATTGACTTATTCATGTACCATGTTTACAAAATTGTTTATTGTTGGGTTTCAGTCCTACAATATACACCATCCTTCACCAGTACTCCCTTCCCATCATCAATGACTCCAGTAGGTGCCATCTGAATGCAACTTAGGTTCTTGCCGTTGCTATCAATAGTCATTTTCATTTTTTGTATCATAGTACCATAATCATTAACTTGTCAACTGAAAGTATAAGGGATAATTAAATATTTTATATATTTACTATGAAAAAAACAGTAAAATTTTTGGGAGATAGCCATCTCAGATGCTGCTAAGGTTATTTCTGGTGCAGTACTCAGATGCCATTTCAGGTTATATTGTAAAAATTATGTAATGCCAGAGAGAGAATTTGCATTTTCTACCTGTAAAGCATATGCTCTTGCCTCCTGAGTCATCTCACTACCCTAAGTTTTATATAAATTTAAATTGCTAGTTTTACTTTTATTTAGAGAGTACCTTCACTTTTAATGTCAGTAACATATATAATAGTGTCATTTTAAAACAAAACATACCAATAATAATTTTAAGTGTTTATAATTTTTAAAGATGAATGCATAATAGTAATTGATATTTATAAGCATTTTCTAAATGATATTATATATATTGTATTATGTGTGTTTGTTTGTGCTTAATCTAACTCCCTAAATAGTCTGAGAAGATAACTTATGTCCTGTTTATATATTTGACATTGATTTTTTTGAGCTTTTCCACATACCTAAAATTAATTGTTAATTAACTTGGAAATATTTTCTATACCTACACATACTTTAGTAATAGTTGAAAGTGAAGCAAATAAGTTTTATAAGACTAGATTGAAAGGATAAAGACCTTAGTGAAATACAGAAAGAATTTTAAGATAAAGTATAATAGCCTAGATGATAGTCTTTCTGTAGCAATTATGCTTAATATTATGTAACATCATGCATAACCCAAAATAATTTATGAAAATTTCATACACAGTAATACTTATGAATTAATTTGTTTATTTGTTTAAATGATAAATAAAGAAAATATAAGTGAAACACATTCAAATGATTTTGAGACAGATGTGATAATTTACTCCTATCACTGAGTTTATACCTCAAATATAGCAAAAATGAATGTAGTCACCAGTTTTCATTGTCAGTATTTTAATCCAGTATGTTGTATGTTGTATAGACTACATATTTGTAAATTTTAGGAAAACAGATTTAGTAGCTATTTATTTTCAAATCTTAATTGAAAAATTGATCTAATAAACTTAACCTACATCAATACTCATTACGAAAGAGCAGCTTATGATAATTTGGGCAATGAAAGAGGACAACTGTTCAATCAGAAAAAAAACAATATATATACATATATATTTCCTCAAATCTAAGACCTTAGTATGCAGAAAAATTGCATTGCAAGTTGTGTAATGAGTGACTATACCCATAGTAAGAGTTTTTCACTTGGCATATTTTTACATATGCATTGCATTAGCTAGAATTTGTTCTATTACATTTTTGGCCAAGTCAGGAAGAGTTTTTTGAAATTTGGATATGACATTTGGTAATAATAATTTGGTAATCATAAATTTGAATATGATAATGATGAAATAAAATTTAGCAATATATTTATGTAGAAATAGTGTATTTTGCCTTTACACATTGTGTTACTAGTTTTTTGGGGCTCACAAAACATGCACTATTTCAAATGCTTAATAACTATAAAGTAATCAAGATTCATTTAATTCACTAATCAACAGAAAGCTGTGGTGAATGTTTAAATGTATCCACAGACATCAAAACAAAAATGTATAATATAAGACAATTTGGCATGTGAAAGAGTTGATTCATCAATTCATGATTAATTTGTTAACATGCCATTATTTTGCTACATACATTACCATCAATTTGATCTTTGGTAACACAAATCTAATTATTTTAATTTGCATAATTTGTATAACTATGTTTCTAGAAGCCAGAATCTAGAAATGTACAGTGAGCACAATGCTTGCCCTGCATCCAGCTGATCTCATTCAAGCCAGGGCACTCCCAAATATACCATAAACCTGACAAGAATGATTTTTAAATGCAGACACAGAAGTGAGTCTTGACTTGTTTTAGCATCCCCATAGGCACCAATCTCGTTGTGAAGTGTTCAATAAGGAATTTTGGTGATAGAGTCCCTCAGTTTAATTCTTATTTTTGAACCAGGTGACGGGGACTGTTGGACATGTTCCTGCGGTCCCCTTATGCGCAGATAACGCCAGGTGGCATTATTCCTTGTTTGCATGGGCACATTAAAATGGAAAATACTATACATACAAATAAGTTCTTATCTAATAGATATAGCAACACATAAATCTTGTGGTGCAAAGAAGCCTTACCAACCCTGAACATTAACATAATGACCCGGCACAGGCCTCAGAGGTTTGGGTATTTTCCAGTTACCCCTGAACCAGGGAAGCCATCTATGAAACATCCAACGTTGTCTATGACATCACCTGGAAGCAATCCTCTAGCAGGGAAGACCCTACTGCTGCTCTGACATCGATTTACTCAAAGGAGTCTTCCCTTAACACTGAGAAGACTTAAACAACAACGACCTGCATACTAGACAGGGCTTTCTGCATTGCCTGTTAACTACAAATTGAAATTAGATGCCGCTCAGCACCATCCTGACTTCATTGTAGGATATACAGATGCCAGGACCTTCTATACAAAAACATGAGATCAACAACAGAGACTGTGAAAAATATAACTGTGTGGGCACTACCGACAATGACTGGGATTGGACGTCCTACGTTCTTCTACAAATGGATCTTAAAAATTTGTTTGGAGGATCTAGCAGGGAAGCGCAGCTACTCCTATACGGACCGAAGAAAGGTCCATCTCTATTTGGGGAGGCCTTCCTCTATTACCGAGCACACAGCTTCTGGAGGGAGGCACATGGAATGGTGAGGGAGGAAGGAGACACATGTCTAGCCAACAATATCAGCCAAATCAACCCGGGGGATCAATGGGGTGACAGATGTCACAGCATAGTAGGGCTATGTGATAGCCCTCACATCCTCAAATTAAACATTTTAAATTCTATTTTATAAGTATATATGTAGAATAACCAAGTTTTTTTGTTTTTGTTTTTGAGTCACACCTGGTGACACTCAGGGGTTACTCCTGGCTATGCGCTCAGAAATCACTCCTGGCTTGGGAGATCATCTTGGACACCAGGGGGCCGAACCACATTCAGGCCTAGGTCAGCTGCATGCAAAGAAAACACCCTACCACTGCACCACTGCTCCAGCCCCAATAATAACCAAGTTTTTAATAGGTGTATGTCTTCTGTTATAAACAGAAACTTTTATACAATCCCGGGGTTTTATTGATATAGTAACTAACTCATTTTTATTAGTCAACAAATTCAAATAGTAATTATTTTCAATTAGATGAGTACACAGATATAGTATTTGCTATAGTCTGTGTACATTTCATATTGATGTCAATTGTTTCTGTTATATACTATAATTTAGAGTTTATTAAATTACTCTGATCATTACTTATAGGTCAGTAAGTTTAGGTATAATTTAATAAGTGAAATGTCTGGGAAATTTGAAAAGTTTGAAAGGCAATTAGTATTACTCTTGTGACTGCTGCTGTTACTTGTAGTGGTGTGGCAGAGGAGGTGGTGATTTTTGAGCCGCACATGGCTGAAAGCAGAGCTTGTTTCTAACTTTGCTTCCACAGATTACTCTTGACACTGCTCAGGGAAGAAATGGGATGCCAGGGACAAAACCTAGATCCACTAGTGACAGGCAAATAAATACTTAAAGCCCCATCATTGTATTATTTCTCTGATCCCAAGTGGTGCTAATTAAAATGGAGCTACTTATTTCTAACCATATTGGTACTTTTTCTTTCAGAAAGAAATAAATATGAATTTCTTTCAGAAACAAATGTATATAAAGAGATATACAAAAAACACAACTTGGGCATTAATCCAAATTTTTTAAATTTGTAATAAACCACATAATTTAAGATCCATAAAAATTAAATTTTACATGTGTATAACAGTTAATTTATTCTGTAATATCCTTTCATTTAAGGGGTAAAATAGATATATTTGGCTCATATAACTTTCAAGATTTTTTTGCTGTGTTTTTGGTGGCCATGCCTATATTGATTATATTCTGGCTCTGTGCTCAGTGGTCACTCTTGGAAGTGCCTAGGAAACCAAACGAACCATATGTAATTATGCGGACTCACAACAGGTGCTAGGCAAGCATCTTCCCTCTTTTAATAATTTTCTTGCATTCTAAGTACATTTTTTTGTTTTTTTTTTGGGGGGGAACACCCAAACGTGCTCAGGGGTTACTCCTGGCTAAGTGCTCAGAAATTGCCCCTGGCTTGGGGGGACCATATGGGACGCCAGGGGATCAAACCACGGTCCTTCCTTGGATAGTGCTTCCAAGGCAGACACCATACCTCTAGCGACACCTCACTGGCCCCAACACTTAAGCACTTTTTATTAAGTCTTAATAATACTTATTTGAGCTAGTAATTAATTTTATAGGATGAATTTCCAAGTTGCATTTTCATCAAAAATTGTATTTGCATACAAATAATTTCAACTCTAATATTTTAAACATTTTGTTTTTTTAAACATAATATGTCAAACTGTAGTCCACTTTATTACACTAGATAATTGATCATCTACATTCAAGGGTTTCATAAAACTTGAACAAATATTGCATTTTATCCTTTTTTTAATTTGTTTATTTTATGTTTTTTGGGTCACACCCGGCAACGCTCAGGGATTACTCCTGGCTCTACACTCAGAAATCCCTCCTGGCTTGGGTGATCATATGGGATGTTGGATTCGAACCACCATCCTTCCGCATGCAAGGCAAATGACCTACCTCCATGCTATCTTTCAATTCCACAATTTATTCTTAAATTCAATTTTAACTGTTTGCAATAAACTTAGGAAGAAGAGAATACCAACTGTATCTAAGAGCTCCATGTGAGGGAAAGTGGGTAACTTCATTCAATTTCTGTTTAAAAAGGAAGTTAAAATCAATCATTGCTAACCCATTACAATAAACATTTTAATTCAATTGAATATTCAGAATGATGAATATGGCAGAAGGAAGTAACTACTTAGGAATGTCAAAGAAGAGTTTCTTGTTAATGTATGATTATGGACTTGCCTGAACCTTCAATAATCTTTCAGCTGCTAAAAATAGTGTGCAAAACAGTGACAGCTGCAGCTGTTTCCTTCGTCATTGATAAGCGCATAACAAAAATCACTGGGATTGAAATAATTTGTAAACTTCATGAAGTCCATTTTAAAAAATGTAAAGGAAACATCACATGAACTGTACAAACTTTAATAATGAAAGTATAAAAATACATCCAATAATCCAAAATTCATTCCATTGTCAGATATCCCTTTTCATTTTCTACATTAAATGATTTAATTTATTTAATTGTATCTTTATAATTAAAATCTATCATTTTAACTAGTCTCATATATTGCCTATGGAATCAAATATATAGTTAACTTTCCTGATTATAATGGATACTATTTTTTCTAAGGTATCACTCGTGGTGATTCCTGGGGAATATATGATATGGGTCTGCAGTTATATGGTATCAGAAATAAAACTAAAGTCCCACACATATTAAATATGTACTCTATTACCAGAGTAATCTTAAAATTCCTGAAAAACAAGAATGTTGTTTAAGGATTATGTTTGTTTTTGTTTATATATTATAAATTAATTTTTCTAACTATAAATGTCTATTTATTAATTTAGTAAAATATGAAGGTGAAATGGCTAAAAAGGAAAACCGTATTTAAGAAACAAAACAAACTTGTTGAAATAGAGAATCAAAGGGCAGGAATAACAAGGTATGTTTAACAACAGTTCAAAAACTATTTCATCTCAACACAGGTATAAAAGCTTCACTACAATACAGCTAATCTAAATGTTTATACTTCACCATGTCATTGAACATGATTTTCATCTCCTTATAGATCATCTGGTTTGCAACTAAATCATTAGCACTTCATTTTTTTAAAATCAGTATTTTTTGCAGCTGGCAAAATGTAAGATTAAAATGATTACTTTAAGATATTTAATGTAATCTAAAATTAAACAGGAAAGTCAGTTAATCAAAGCACAAATTAGAGAACATTTCAAGCTACTCATCAATGTTCCTTGTTTATAGTGTTCATATCTGTGATTAATTTGTGAATGGCTGAGATGAGGGAATTTACATGTAATTTTGGAGATAAGGCTAAAAATGCACCATGCTTCTTGAAAATGGATAAAAAGAAAAACCAAAGCACCAAAAAATAAATTGCACAAAGATAGGATGCAAAAGGATGATAACCATTTGTCAACATATTATAATATAGAAGGAAAAAAATCCTGGTAAGTGCAAAGGCTCCTTGATTTTGTATGATGCATACATCATGTCAAGGCAGAAAATATCACAGATAAATATTGCATTGTATAGTATAGTATCTGAATACAAATAAGGGGATGATTTTTAAATGTCAGTGCATAATAGATACCTCACAGTGGGTTTTATTCTATTTTCCTCATTTTATGTTTAAGAATAAATGGTACCTGGGTTCTTACCTATGGTGATGAGGATGCCCTATGACACTATTAATCTTTATAAAATAGTAAATTCTGGCCATCAAATTCTAAATTAGAAAATCACACAGATACAATCCCAAAGGTACTACATAAGTATAGGCAAACTTACTAACAATGACCACAAGTAAAATACACTTTATTTAAAGTAAACATGGCATTAATATATTGTTATTATTTTTTCTATAAAGATTAACAGAATTGTCTCAGCTTCATTCCACCCAATTATTTAATTCACCTTAATTATGTGGAAATTAATAACATTTAAAGGCACATAGAAAGATATAATATTAATTTTAAAGAAAATTGTGTGAAAATATTTGCTAATATAATAGTGTTAAGTGTTCATTTATTTTATAATCTAAAACTATCAGAGTGGCATTAAAAACCAAAACTGAAGTCAGAACATATAGGATGCTGAGCATTGAAACATTATCAGGCATATGCATGCATATTTCTTATCCTCTACGGTTTATTCTGACCCCCAAATTTGAAGATTAATTAATTTAGATTTTAAGTAAATTTTATTTCTTTAAAGATTATTTTATATATCTCATCTCTCTATTTTTTCTCAAGTGTCTGTGTATTGGTTCTAAAATTTATCTTACTTATTATATTGTTTTGGGTTATAAATTATTTTCTTTTAGGGGAGTGGTGGTATTTTGGTGGTACTTCAACCTTACCATGATGGTTCTGTTTTCAGGCATTTCATCTAGCATCAACGATCAAAACCTGTTCAGCCACTGCAGGAAAGCTTCCCGTTAGATATACTATGTATGTATGTATGTGTGTATGTATGTATGTATAACATATATGTATGTCATAAATATGTACATTTAAACATATACATATATAGAAATATGCTACTATATAGCATTAAAACACACAATGATTAACAATAACAATTAACAAATATTAATAAGCAACTATTGATAGACCTGAAGAAACTAAACACTCTACAATGATAATTGGGTACATTAAGTCACTAATTTGTGTGTTTATTTTTTGGAATACAACTTCCATGTTGTATTCTATGTTGTATTCTACTAGCTATTTATATTTACAGTATTCCTACCCATAATTTTCATGCCTATATAATTTTCACACCACACCTATCATCAGAGTGCCCACTTTCTTCTATCTATGTCACAAGGATCTCTGCCCTCCCATATTCCATAGACAAATGTGTAAGTTATCATGATTTTCATCACATTTCTTATTACCTTATATTTGAGATGTATTTCTCACATATCTCGCTATTTAATTTTATGGGTTTTTAAATAACTGTCACAAAGCTTTATAAATCTAAACTCCTGAAATGAAATAAAACAAATTAATGATCAATTGAATGGGTTTTTTTCAAATATTCTATCTTTTAAAGATATGTTATTACAAATAACTGTTTTAATGACTTAAGAGTTACATAAAATAGATAAATACTAAAAATTAAAAATTTAGTAATAGTGAAGAGAACTACAAAAAATCAAGGAAACAATTGCATAGGTCTGTAGTAGTATAAAAGTGTTTTATTTTCCATAGGGAAATATTATTTTTATGTCAGAAAACATTCTATTATTTGGATTGTTTAAGTATCTACATTAATGTAAAAGCATTGTAATACAAATATGAACAGATATACAAAATACTTGGTAAAATTTATAATACATTTAATATAAATTAAAGATTAATTTTGTTTTTTTGTTTTTGGGGGACCACACTCGTTCGATGCTCAGGAGTTACTCCTGGATATGCGCTCAGAAAACTCCCAGGCTTGGGGGGACCGTGTGGGATGCCTGGGGATCAAACCACGGTTCTAGACTAGCGCTTGCTAGGCAGACGCCTTACCTCTAGTGCCACCTCTTCAGCACCTAAAGGTTACGTTATCACACATTTATAAACTCCCTTAGCAGGATTGGAGTAAATAAACACGTCTTAGTCTAATATAGAACACCCAAAAACTCCATGGGTAAATGTCCTCCAGATAAGAAAGAATTAATTCTATATATTGGTTAATTTATAGTTCATTGCACACTTTCTGATTTCACTTACTACAGGCTACAGTAACGCAAGCCAGCATAATATTGACTTAGGACAAATATATAGATTAATGGTCTGCATAGAATTTAGTGTATGTAAAAATGATCAATAGACACATAAACATATCTTCAACAAGGGCTAAAGTAATAGTATAGCGGTTCATGTGCTTGCCTTGCATGTGGCCACCTGCCTTTGATTCCTGACATTTTTAAAGGCCCCTGAGCTATTTCAGCAGTTATACCTGAGTGCAGAGCTTCATTAATCTCTAAACTCTGCTAGATATGTCCACCAAAATTAAAATCAACCAAACAAGCAAGCAAAAGAAGTTCTATAACATACAAAGTCATAACTAATAGGATAATAAAAACACATTTCTAGGGGGTGAGTGGGATGAAGTGAGGATAACTGTGGAAATTGGTGGCAGGAAATGTCACTGGTGAAAGGACAGGCATTAGAACATTGAAACACGCAACTATCACCTATCAACAACTTTTTAATTTTGTATTTTAAATTAATTTAATTAAAAAATAGACAATGTAGAACATTTAAAATATTTATAATAACGTAGATGAGTCATAGATTACTGGAAAATGTGTATTGTAACTCAGACTTTACTTTCTTTTTTTGGGGGAGGGCACTCCTGTTTGATGCTCAGGAGTTATTCCTGGCTAAGCACTCAGAAATTGACCCTGGCTTGGGGGAACCATATGAGAAGTCGGGGGATCGAACTGCGGTCCTTCCTTGGCTAGTACTTGCAAGGCAGACACCTTACCTCTAGCGCCACAATGCCGGTCCCAAACATTAATTTCAATAAATGTTTTCATTATAACTAATCATCAGAAAAATGGAAATCAAATTTAGAAGGGTATATCACCTAGAACTAGTTATAATAACTCTTCTAAAATATAAAAGGGTGTGGAGAAAAGGAAGTGTTTATTCAATGTTGCTAAAAATAAAATCTGCTATAACCACTGGCTATGCAGAATGGAGAATCCTCAAGAACTTAAAAATATAGAATTCCAATCATACTAGAATGTCACTTTAGAAAAAATATATATAACTATATCTTCATATAAAATCAAATATACATAGTAATTTGTATATCAAGTCATTGATATACAAATTATTGAGTCACTTGAGTCACTTTCTCAAAGAAACATATGAACTCCTTTTTTTACTGTATCACTATTCAAAATAGTCAAGGAAGTAACTTGACTAAATATATCTAGAAAATTTGTATTTGTATGTGCTCACATATGATTAAATATTATTTAAGTTCACAAAAAACAATTTCTGGATGCTGAAGCAATAGCACAGTGGCAGGGTGTTTGCCTTTCACGTGGCTGTCCCAGGACAGACAGCAGTTCGAATCCGGGGGGCCTCATATGATCCCCTAAGCCAGCAGTGATTTCTGAGAGCATAGCCAGGAATAATCCCTGAGCACCACTGGGTGTGGCCCAAATACCAAAAAGAAGGCAACTATTTTTATTTATAATAATGTGGATGATGTTGAAGGTATTATGTGAAATATAAGAATAATGCTTGATATCACACATGAAGAATGTTTTTAAAAATGTATTCATATACTGGGGAAAAGTCTAAAGTGGACCCCAGGCCTTCCCCAACCCCACCCAGCACAAGAAGGGGAGGCAATCGGGAGGAGGCGGGTGAAACCTGGTTTCTTATTCGATATCAAATACTTTTCTGTTCTGGTGGCTAACTTTTGCCGGCATAGATGTGTTGAAGCCTTAGTCGAAAGTCTTCTTTCTATCTTAGGGGATGCTGGAGGCCCAGGGATATTCCCAGCTGTCTCCCTTTTCCTTCCTCCCAGACTCCAGGGTCATCCCTGGGTACCTGCCCAGGGGGCCAGAAAGGTGGGTGCTGGGAGGAGTCTAAAGGGAACCCCAGGCCTTCCCCAAACCCCACCCAGCATAAGAGGTGCAGGCTAGGGCAGTCATTTTCTCATCCCCGTACATATAGTATAAATAGTTTAATAGGATTTCCTATAATTAATGTACCTTATTGGTGTATAAGACGACTTTTGAAACAAAAAAAGTCAACAGAAAATCGGGGGTCGTCTTATACGCTGAGTATATCCCAAAATATTTTTCAATATGCTGCTAAACGAAACCCCCCCCTCAAAAAAAAATCAGGCCACAGAGTTTCCAAATCTCTTTCTTGGAGGCTCCCAAACAGTATTCAGGATATCTGGGGGCCATTTCTGGCAAAACCCAGCTAACCATGTTGGTGGTTCAGTGCTAGGGTCCGAGGATGGGGTGTTGTTTGGTTCATGTAGTGGGGAAGATTAACCAGGGAATTGCCAGAAAAGGTGCCTATGATAAGGGGCCAATCACTGCAAGGCTGCTCAGACCGCCTCTCTAACTCAGCCAATCCAAGCAGGATTTTTATACATGCAACTTAGACAATGTTCTGGACCCGAATCTACACTGTAAAAAGCCTGCTCAGATTGGCCAGAGTCAGAGAGTAAGTCCATTACATATACCCTTTGAACCTTTGCTTGTTGTGATTGGCTCACTGTGGTACATACAGTTGCAGCCCAGGAACATTCTGTCTGATACAGTGAATATAGGCCTAAACCTATGCTTTAAATGCAAAAGTAGGGGGTCGTCTTATACACCTGACATCTTGTACGCCAGAAAATACGGTATGTTTTGCATATACAGTATATCCATCTTTTATTCTGCCCGTGTCCACTCCCCTACTAGCTCATTTCTAGTCCTTCACTCCCTCACCCCCAACCATCATTACCCCACATTTTATCCTTTTTACCTCAGTTCTTAGCTCCACAAGAAGCAATAATTATTCACACATAAAGTCAGCTGCCAATCAGCATGCTAAGTGATAAGATAGACTTTGAGCCTGAGAAGATCCCAATACATTATTGCTATTGATTTACTCTCAAATATCTACTCTTAGACATTTTATTATATGTTCACATTATATAATATACATAGATATTTTACCTTGTCTCATTTACTTATTATGCTACTTTTATCTTATTATATTAAATAATATATTTTAGTCTGTGTACACAATTATATGAATTTTCAGTAAAATAATCGTGTTTAAATGTGAATCAAGGTGCCAACAGAAAGTGGAGCAGATAAGGCACTTTTTTTGCATGCTAATATCTCAGCTTTGAACCTTGTTCCCATATATGGTCAGCAAATCATTTCCAAGAGTGATCCCTTAGTGTAGATGCAGGAATAAACCTTCAGAAAATTGAATGTAGCATGATAGCTAAAACACAAACAAAATGTAATAATGATTAAAATTCAGATTACTATAATTGATCATTTCATTGTGTGAATATAAGAAACCATCTCAGAAAGGTATGAATTTTTAAAATGTGTCCATTGATTCTGCTTTTAAAAGATATGCAAGTAGGGACTGGAGTGATAGTGCAGCAGTAGATCAAATACCGAATCAAATAACTTGTGTGACCCGAGTATTAGCCGAGTTCGAGTTTTTCCACGCAAATTTTGTGATGGAAAAACTAGGCTTATACATGAATATATAGGTAGTTATTTTACAACGTTTTACAATAAAAATATTTATATATAAAATGTCTTAGTCTAAATTGTCTGACTCTAAAACTCTGTTTATGATGAGTTGAATAAATGTAAGCAAAGCACAATCTTTGCAGTCAATAAATTTACAGTCTTTCTAAGGGTATGAACATACAAACCATTAATTGCAAAGCCTTTATATAATAAACATAAGAACTTTTGACACTGTAAGTATCCGAAAGACACCATCTCGGTTGACTTCTAGGGTGAGGACAAATGAAAAATGGAATAAATAACATTTTAGTAGATTTAAAAACAAGTTTCATTTAAAAAGATTATATTAGTTAAAAAAGAGGAAAAATGAAATATTAAGACAACGTAAGATTATAAGGCAAATAAAAGAAAACAGGCAATGATGTAGTCAAAATATTAGCAGAAATTTGAAGCCTAAAGAAAAGTCAAGTGAGAAATAATACAGATTATTTATGAGACACATATATTTTAAACTTATCTGATTGTACTAAAATGCTTTAAAAGCTTCTAAGATTTACTTTTGTATCTTCATAAATCATACCTAATTGTGTAGAGAATTATAGAATAAAATTTATTTGATTAAAAACTTGTACTTGGGCATGCCAATTAATTGTTGTATGTCATAACTTTCTCATTATTAATTCAAAGAATAATACAAAGAACTTCATTATTCATTGGCAATTCTGTCTTGAATATTGAAAATCTTAATGTATTTTATATTATTATGTATTAAATGTATGCAGTTACAATTTATATGGTTTATTTTACTTTATTAAAATAATGGTATATTTTATTCACATTAAAACTTGATGCCTAAAACCCTAGTAGCAAAAATAATTCTTAATAAAAAATTTTAAGACAACAGTAACAAGAGTTTCACATATTTTACCCCCAAAATTAAAATTCTAAATACAGTACATTTAATTTAAGCATAATGTATCTTTATGGCTGATATGTATTATGGTTTCACTATTTCCATGTTATGAACAAAACCTCCCCAGGCATCTTCTTATATGTTCTGAATTTTTTATATTTTACATATAAATATTTGACTTGCCTTGACCAATGATTTCAAGGTCAAATTTGACAGATTAGAGTCTATATCTCTCAGAGTATAATCTGTTTGATATCAATATATTCTAATATGCTACTTTTCCAACATAAATACTTCAATACAGCCATACCTGCATTCTTTTAATAAAATATCAATTAATTTTTATGTTTCTTTACTTATGCTATTAAAATTTGAAATATAGTATTTTCTGGAAGTCAACTCTTTTTGAATTTTACAATTAGATTAAAACACATACCACTTTCAATATCTTGTGACTTGTCTGGCAAGATCATAAAACGAGAAACTATCCGATTACTGATATTAATGTATTGACATATAATAGTTCCTTTCATTTCTACTGAGGTATATTTAGGCAATTCTTCTGATAATGATTTAGTTATCTGGTTATAATTATAGCATTTACTGCATAATACTTTTAGTGAAATATACAATCAGAAAATGTCAGCCATTACTATTATTCATTTTCTATTAATCATGGTTATGAAACAGAACAAATCCTTTATATAGATAAAATATGCAGTCATAAGCAATCTAGATTTTTGTCTTCTTATTGGCAATTTACTCCCTTTCTTTACTAGGTTTTCCAGATTATAGAAAGCATTATGCCTATCTATCATAAGACACGATGATATTTCAGAGGTCTGTGCTTAACAGATGGTCAATGTCTATAGCCAGCATGCCTGCCAGTGTTACAGTGCACTTGCTTGGACTAGCAATTCATACATCAGCAATTCATACTACACATTGCAGAAACTAGTAATCATTCTCACGTTGTCATCATTATTTTCTTCTATTTTCTAACAAAAAAGACAGTCCTGGATTTCTAAAATATGCATTTGTTCAACTTGACAACTCCTTTTGCTTTGGGGATTATTTTTTGTAAGTCGTACTAAAATTTCTTGTCATATTTTCATACAGTGGAGAAAAAGATGTGATAGAAGCATATGTTAAATGCACTACACCCTTGTTGCTTTTTTTTTTCAAGTACTCTATACTTTAATGAAGAATTTTCAGTTATGATTTTTATTCAACTAACCATTCTCTGTACTCTAGACCCTATATTCAGACATATGGAATTTTAATGATTTTTTCTGGTTAAAGCTTTTTAATGTTTTGAAACAATAAAATCATTAAATTGTAAAATTAATGTTAAGTCTGCATACTTCTTTTTATATTTTAACTTTTAGATAAGCAAAAGGAAATAAAATAACTTGCGATAAGTGGTAGAACATATGGATAATAATTGTTAATGTGGATATCTCACTATTTGGTGATATGGTTTCTTAAAACATCAGAGTATTTATATGTCAGAACAAAACTGTTTTTTTTTAACTTTAAATCAGATACGAATATGTTTGTACGAATATGTTTTGCATAGCTTGTGACTTTTTTAAAACTTCCTGAATTGGCAATATCTTCCTATTTTAAACTAGAGACATTATTATTAAATTGCAAATTTTATTTGTATTAAAAAAGGAATAAACAATCATATACTTATGTCAGGATGGTCATATCATATTTGAAAAATGTAAAAAAGACTATAAAATAATGTAGTAGAAGTGAAAAAATAAGAAATATACTTTATCAGCCAATTGATAAATACTAATGTTCAAGTATTGTGACTAAAATTTCAATTAAAATTGATATAATAACCTAGAAAACCTATAGAAAAAGGTGAACCAATGTTATATTGATTTTTATGCATAATTACTTTCTCCTCTATTTGATTGTGTGAACAGAGATTAATATTGTGTTTTATCTACTGTATTGGTGCCTTATTATGATTATGATCAGTGATTGTGATTGTATCACTGTGATCACTTAATAGTATTGAATTGCTAGCTTAAATTTGGAGGTTTTACTTGAGTCATTTGCATATTACTTATTTAGAATATGAAACTTTTACTCATATTCATAACTGAAATTATCATTATATTGCATTTGAATAATAATACTTTAGTTTTATTTTCACTCAAACCCATCACTCATATTACCTGATTTCAGGAGTCAAAAGCTTGATAAAGTGAAAGTTGTTTATTTTTTGATATTTCAAATGTGAATGTTATGAATAAACTAAATTATGAGCCTATAGAAATCAAGACACACAAAGTACCTGCTATTAATATCTGGTGCTAAAACTTAAAAGTTAGATTCCAAACAAAACATCACATTTGATATACAAGTAACTAAGTAATGATCTGATGTGATGGAAATTTTAATTTATTTTATAATTTAGAGGGCTTTAATATATTTTATGATACATTATTATCAGTTTTTCTTATATATTTTTAAACGGGGCATCCAAAATTTGCAAAACTAAAAATTTTGTGAAAATATTTTCTTGACAGTTTTATTTATGATCAGGTGTGAAAAAGTCCATTATTACTGATATAATGAGTTATTTATTTTGGGGCCCATACGAGAAGAGATCAGCGCTGAAAACTGGCTCTGTGCTCAAGGATTAATCAGAGTGGTGTTCATGTGTCCCTGGGTATTGAATCTAGATTAGCAGCATGCAAGGCAAGTGTCGTATCTATTTTACTATGTTTCAACCCAGAGCATGTAAATGATTGCTTTAATATAAAATTCTGGGTATTATATCTATATAAAGCTAAATATTAAAGAGAACTAAATTCATTTAATATAAGACAACCACAAATACCTCAGTGGAATCTTTTATTATATATAGAGCACAAAAATTCTATGTGGTTTATACAATTAAATTATTTTATTAACTGACATTTATTCAAGGATATACAGACTTGTACATTTTTCTGAATTTTTTTTTAGGAGCAGCTACACTAATGGACACATCAATCTTTTAAACAAAGAAAAAGCAGTTACAATGATTACCATAAAATGATTTTGCATTTGGAATGTATAGCTAAAAAGTTTTTATTACACAGCTGATTTAGAAATTTCAAGGCTTATTTTGGTGTGACTTTGTATATTCCATATTTATGTATATGATTTCACTATTTCTGTCAACTTATCTGCCAAATTTTGATTTATTCTATACATTATGTCTATAGTGTGAGAATAGAATCTATTTATAATTCTTACAAGGAATGAGAAGAAATCTGTTTTTACATTTTTACACCCATATGCTGATCCATAAAATTATTTAAATTATGTATGTACTATAGATATTTTATACAAAAAAGCAGTCTAAAATGTTCCAACTGTGTATATCATTACATAATATGCAGTTGCTTTTAAGTAAATTGATGAAAAACTCTCTAAGATAAAGGCAAAGGAAGATTTTGAAATTATCTCTCCTACAAACCAAGAAAATATATAACTATATTACTCCATATATTTCCCTCAGAAGAAAACAAAAAAAAAATCTACCTAAATTGCTTCCTCATACATACCAGAAAAGAATCACCTTAACTTGAGTAGGAGAGACAAAAATTTAGATTAAGCAGAAACCTTTCCCTGACAGGTACTACTTGTAGGAAATTTTTCAAATGTCAGATCTTCACCAGGCAATCTATGGTTTTTGTGCCTCAAATAGACACCCTGAAATCTTGAATCTACTATAGATATAGGATCCACCTCAATGTCTGGGTTAGAAGACTATTGAGGCTTACATACAAGGAATTCAAAAGAATACTATAATTCTGTTCTATAAGTGATCATGTTCTATGTTACTTGCTTGATAATGAGCACAAAGGTAGCAATTTGAAAAGTATGGAGGCTACATATGAAGAAGATTAATTTGATAATTTCAAAGCATCTGTTGGAGGGACAAGGAGCATACTTTGCTGGAGATAGAGGGGCTGTGGGAAGAAAACTCTGCACTCTATCGTTTGCTTGAGTGACAGGTTGGAGGGAGGTGTTGCAAGATGCTTTACCCCCCCAGTTGTGGCCCTATCTTGGTGGCTTGGTGAAGTCTCTGGGTATGTGTGGTCACAGCACTCCCCCACTTCCTGACGGTTGCTACAGTTCAAACGTGGTCATGTGAATCTCCCACTCCTTTGCTCAAGTTAGGAGTTGCTCATACACACAAAAAGGCTTTTTCTGATAGCCTTGTGGAATTAGGCTGGTTATGCACACTTCCTATAGCAGTCTCACTAAAACTAGTGATTCTGGTGTATGACTTACTAAATTTGATAAAACTTATCAAAAAAGCATGCATCTCTTGATGGTCTGGTCTTAGAGGCTAGAGGAAACATACATTTCTTGTATTCACAGAAGTTTATCAATCAGCAGATCAATTATGGACAGGTTATCATCCCAAATGCAAAGACAGAAAGCTGACTGCAGTATTTATCGCTTATTGCCCAGACCTTTTTTCCTGTTCAGATGTTTAGGAGATATTTTTTCAGGTTTGCTCTTTTTAGAGCAAATCAATGATGTAGAGATGCTTTGATAAACAAGGAGTCATTATGTTCCCACAATTTGTTATATTACTATACCTTCTGGATATTTTTAAAGAAGATTTATAATCTTCCATGAAATGCCATCTTGTCAATTGACACCAAAAGGATATGTCCAGATATCCGTGTCTAAAATTCTTGTATGATTTGACCTTGTAGTCCCACAGATTATAACTTAAATAGTCTAAAACTATGTGGTAAATGAGATGTCATCTCTGGAAACATTGACAGATATTGTTTTTATCCTTAAGAATTTGTTTTCTTTAGGGCTCAGAGTGTTAGTGCAGCAGTAGGGCTTTTGCCTTGCACGTGGCTTATACAGGATGGACCTTGGTTTGATTCCCAGAGTTTAAGCCAGGAGCGATTTCTGAGCACATAGCTAGGAGTAACTCCTGAGTGTCACAAGGTGTGAGCCCCACAAAAAAAGAATTTTTTGCATTGATCCTACACTCTTAATAAATAGTATCAGTAATGCAAATAAGCAATATAAGCAGTATATAGAACAGTTACTTATGTTTAAGAGTTCGTTCTATCTATAAGTATATGTCCATGCCTTCTTCCAATAAAAAAGTCAAGTCAATTATGTCGACCTGAAATTAATTCCAATTGTCAAACATAATGAAGTTACATAATTTGACAGCTTTCAGTATTATATTGAATGAGTGTTGAAATATTTAGCATTATTTTAATTTTTATTTCATTATATATTTATATTAGTTTAAGACATATTACAATGATGGAATATTTCAATTAAGGTACAGTTCTACAAGTACTGAAATATGTCACTTTCTATTTATTTGAAATGCTATTAATAAACATTTCCATTTTAAAATATATCAATGTATTTAAAGTTTCTAAGATTGTTGTTTGATTTTATGTGATTACACTTTGAAATTCGTTCTGAAAGTTGCAGGGTTTATTTTAATACAATTTTAAATCAATGAGTTAAAGATAAGCAAACAGATGAGAAAATATATCAAAGATACTGAAATTAATACTTAATCCTTGCAGTTCAAATGGGAACGAGTCATGTGGCCTAAAGGTTAGATCTTGGCATTTCTAGCCTATGATATAATAAAGAAAAAATGTAAAGGTAAACTAAAAATTCAAAGAAGGTAGTGTAATATCTGTTCTGACTTTTGAGATAGATCAATATTAGGTTTAAATACTTCCAAAGTTTGCTCTTTATAATTCATCTGAATTTGGGATAACTTTGGTGATACTTCTTAGGGGAAAAAAACAGAAAAATATTAAAATGTGTATGTTTTTCAAAGAAAGTTAAAAAATGTTTACCTATTCATTTCTTGAAACACATGACAACGAGTCATAATATATGAGAATAACTGTGAAAACAGGATTTAAATTTATATATCTGCAAGTGTCTAGCCTGCTTAAGTAAACAAAGTCTAAAACGTGAGCTCATTTTAGACATTTACAGCTGGTTTGATGTTGCATGCACATAGGGATGTGAGTATGTGTGTGATTTCTGTGCTGCTAATACAGTTTATCCAACAAATTCACTTGTCTTTCATCTGACTTCCTCTGAGTTCCAGTGTCAAAAATTGATTATTATCAGACAAGAAAAATAATGAAATACAAAGCACGGCTGATCAAAACATTACTTTAAACATGTCATGAGAAAAATATATGAGCTGAGCAAAAGACTACCAGAATGTATTGATTTGTTAAAACCATGAAAAGAATGCCGTGATAAGAATTTTTAAGATGTTTTCTTCGTGCAGAGAATGATTCTGAGACATAAAATAAATAGAATATTGCTTTTACTTTGATTTCTAAAAACTACTGTACTTCAGTACAGATTGTCATGAAATATTTAAAAAAATGTGTTATATTAAAACATACTTATGTAGTTTAAATTTAGCAACCCCATCAAATCATGAAGTACTAATAAATAACGTAAAGCAGTTTGGACATAACAGGCAATAATTTGGAAAAGCAAAACTATCAGTTTTGGCTATTGGAGTCAAGTACTTAGAGCTCTTATCCTGCCCTAGAATATAACTTTTAATTCCAGAGCACGCTGACCTCTTCATCTGGAAAAACCTTTATAGCTTAAAGGCCTGCTGAAGTCATTTTCTCAAGTTAATCAGATTTCCACACTGGATTTCAATAGCAGGATGAAGAATTCATACAAATGAGCTCTTTTCCCCCCTGCAGTTTCTCTGGGGTTTCAACTAACTTATTCAATAATTTATTTTACATAAAGAATTATTTCTGATAAAATCAAGGTAACTTTTCCAAGCATAAGCACAAAGTTACACATGTTTTTAGATGTGAGTAACCTATAAGAGAAATTTTAGTTCCTCCCAACAATACACTACCATAAAATAATATGGCACTTTCAGGAACTTTATGTATTTCACTCAATAAACCTAGAAAGATGGTCAACAAAAGTCATTCATTGTATTTTAACTTATTTTTAACATACACTTAGTACACTACATTTTCTCAAAAAACAGAAAATGACATGTAGTCAGTATAATCTCTTAGAATTATGTAAAAAGCTGATGTACGTAAAGGGGCCATGGAATAGCTCAAGAAGCTAAAGCACATTTCAGGATAAGAAGATTGCTAGGCTTGAAATCTGGTACTGATACCCCATTTTCAATACCACTGTATATTGATATGTCCCTGGAAAGTCCTAAGACAACTGGATCCAAGAAGTACCACATCACCAGGAGCAAGTACTAAATTATCACATCATTATTGCCTGACAGTATTGCTGGTAGTAACTACTAGATCTCATCCATTTGTGGGATATAAGAAAAAAATAGCATAGTAGTAATATTATAGGCACTTCAAGATAAAAGCCAGAGTGGCCAGACCAAGGTACAAGGCTTGCCACAAATAGTGAGAGAGTTGTTAGGGCAGAGAAGGTACCAATAAACAATGGTAGTTGGAAATGCTCACTCTGTGCAAGAATTGGGAACTGGGCCTGAGCTATAACACATTGCATAGGGCATTTTCCTTGCATGCACTGACCCAGGTTTGGTCCCTGCCATCCTATATTGTGCCCCGAGCTTGCCATGAGTTATTTTTGAGAGCAGAATAACTTGAGCACTGTCAGATGTATCCCCCCAAAAAAAACAAGAATTGGGGTTTAAAAGGAGACATGTGAGAGGCATGATACCCCATTCATATCAATAAAAGTGTGTGGAGAGTAAGAAGCTAAAGAGGAAGAAGAGAAAGAAGATTAAGAGAAAGAAAAAGAATAACAATAAGAAAATAAAACTATACCTCATAGGCATGATGTGGGGAAGGCAGAAAGAAAATAGTAGACTGCGATGGTGGAATATGTGCACTGGTGAAGGGTAGGATTTTGGCTATGGCATGACTCAAACTCAATCACAAACAACTGTATCTGTGAAAAAATACTATTATTAATAACTATATACTCATGGTGTTTAAATAAAGTAATCAATTAAAAAAGAAATACTTGGGAACTATTTCAAAAATTAGAACAAAGAGTGATTGTCTAAAACAGATTATAAACCTTAATTTTTCCAAAATATTCATCTTGCAAACATTAGTAATGTTTGCAGTAGAGTAAGGACTATGTAAATATGTACATGGTCTCTAACCTGGAATAAATTAGCCTATAAAGCAAAAACGATACTAAAAATGTGACTAAATTTAGAGACTTTACAATAAGAATTTTTTGCCAGATTATATTTATTATTAGTCTAATCCTGAAGAACCTAAATTATCTGTGATGAAAAGGCAATTTAAATATACAATAATGGTCGAAAGGAGTTGCAAACTTTATGCTTTCTAAGGCAGTAAAAGCGGGCATGAGCCAGACAATGTGGAAAGCCTGGAAGTTAAGTTGGCATTAGAATAAAATTAATTCTGTCCTATAGTCCAGATAATAAATGTGACCTACCAACAAAATCAAATTGAGATTGCTTTTTTTGTCTTTTTTTAACATATAACACCATAATATCTACAAAATTACAAACACTAAGTTTGTAATAAGTTGCTAACAGAGCAATAGAAAAGCACTATAGGAAAGGATCTAAAATTTCTCATATGTACTATTTTTTTAATTAACTATTTTTTAATAAAAGTTGAGGAAGGTTGCGTAATTTCACACATTATTATTTGAAGACAAAGTCAGTTGTGAAAGACACAGTGAAGTTGATATTTAATTTTTTCTCTCCCTAGAATTTTGTTTCCACTCTGAATAAAAGAATCCAAATTACAGAACTTGTTTCTCATTGTCTCTTTTCTTAGAGAGAATGCAAATTAGGCAGCTACTGTCCTCTTACTGTTCTTGCTCTTGTGGTAGTGAAGGCATTTTATCCAAAACAATTAAAGGAACCCTACTCTCCAGGGACTTAACATCTTGAGTAGTAATTAAAGACAAAAAAGGATAGAGAAATATTTTAATAGTCCAGATGCCTGGATCTACATTGGTTTCTATGCTGTTTCTATAACAACCCTTAATATTTTACTTACTACATATTCATAATTCAGCTTCTATTTCTCCAGCTCACAATACTGTTGTTTATAACCTAACTAGTTTTGTAACTGAAGAATCTTAATCTAAAAGACATTGAAATAATAGGTGTGAACATTTAAAGTTGTTTATTTCTAAGTTTGATCAAAAACAAGTATACTTACTTACAAAGATTTCTTAAACCCCATCTTCGCCGGGGGCCCCACCAAGACATCTAGTGATATTAATATCATACGCCATGAGCTTGAATTTTCCAACTTGCTTCTTATTTCTCACAAAACGTAGGTTTATATAACGTATAACCCTTCCAGATAATAACTAATCTGAAAAATTAATCAGTAGGTTCTGATTATCATCTTAAATACATGCACTACTTGTACTATGTATACTTGTGTCTTTTTCAAATGAAATTGATTTCTTCACGTATCTATAAAACCAGTATTAACAATTGAATACCAAACAGAACATCATGAACTAAATGCAATTTTATTTATTTTAGTTAAATTTTATTTTTTTATATAACTGACTCTACTAGCATAGAAATGTTCAGTTTTATATGTTCTTAAGTCTTATAAAATTTGGTTTCAGAAAATGACAAATTTTTCATTTATGCATGCCAGCTCTCTGCTTTTTAATTAAATATAATTGGTGTAGTTGTGGTATCAGGACATTCAGTAATGATTGGGGAAACCAAGTGAAGTCAGAGATCAAGCCAGGGATGAAGACATTAGAAGTGTTTATCTAAATCCTTGTATTTTTTAATTTAATTTTATTTTTTTTTCGGGTCACACCCAGCAGCGCTCAGGGGTTACTCCTGATTCTGTGCTCATAAGTCACTCCTGGCAGGCTCAGCAGACCATATGGGACACCGAGATTCAAAGCAGGGTCCGTCCTGTGTTGGCTGTATACAAGGCAAAAGCCTTACCACTGTGCTATCGCTTCGGCCCTAGTTTTTAATTTTAAAGATTATATAAAAAGCATATCCCTCCTTAATTTCTTCTGCATTTATATTTTAATATCAGAAAATAACTACAAACTGAATTCTTATCCTGGGAATACATTATAACTTTTTTTTTTTTTTTTTTTTTTTGGTTTTTGGGTTACACCCGGCAGTACTCAGGGGTTACTCCTGGCTCCATGCTCAGAAATTGCTCCTGGCAGGCACCGGGATTCGAACCAATGACCTTTTTGCATGAAAGGCAAATGCCTTACCTCCATGCTATCTCCCGGGCCCCACATTATAACTTTTAATAATATATAAGTACAATGGCTAGAAGTAAAAAAAAATCTTAGCAAACATTGAACCAGAATGTGTGTGAACAACACAACTAAAGGAAAATGATCCTGGATTGTAAAGTAACCAAATGTGTACATAATTATAAAGGCAAGAACAAAATGGGAGGATCACATAATAAACTAAAATGTACAACAAATAAACTAAACTTAAGCTTTGTGACTTAGCTGAACTAATTTTGCAGATAATATTCCCCAAGCACTGCACCCTCTTATGGCTCTGTTTAGATCTTCTACCCTTCTATTTCCATTTGTTTTGGGAGGCAGAAATTGAGAAATAATGAAGAGATGTCCGTACTAGATTTAGTGGCCTTAAAGTAAAGATAGAAGTACAAAGTCTCTCCGTTTCTCTCTCACTCTCTTTCTCTCTCGTTCTCTCTCTTCCTCTCTCTTGCTCTCGCTCTCCCTCTCTCCTTTTCTCTCTCCTCTCCCTCCCTCATACTCTTTCTCTCCTCTCTCCCTCCCTCTCCCTCTCCTCCTCTCTCTCCTCTCTCCTTTTCTTTTCCTCTCTTTTTCTCTCATAAAAAGGGATAAAAGGTAAATTTCGCTTTTTATGTCTGCTATCTGCTATCTGAGAAGACAATCTTTTATGTAAAAAGACAAATCAGTTAGCCAGAAGAGAGTGCTCTGAGGAGCCAGAGATAATTCAGTGGGTTGAGAACATGCATTGTATGTAGTAGGATCACATTAAATTTCCAGGACCACATTTTCCTCAAAGGGAGTAAACTTGTCTGCAAAAATGTGT
Source organism: Crocidura indochinensis (assembly GCA_004027635.1). Lineage (NCBI taxonomy): Eukaryota > Metazoa > Chordata > Mammalia > Eulipotyphla > Soricidae > Crocidura > Crocidura indochinensis. Next base: position 7,259 of record PVKC010005124.1, on the reverse strand, counting down.
GTTGCTAGTGAAACACTCAGGTTTGATTCCCAAACATAAATGAAGATCTTCACATAGTAAAATATCTATCTATAATGAAATCATGCTGCTAACCAAATATATAATTTTTTATCTTTTAGAAGTGTGATAAAATAATTATTTTCAGTTATTCCCTGCTTATGGCAATTCATTACTGCAAACAAAGCTATCATTTTAAAGGTTGTTTATTAAAGGAAGTTCTCAGAGCTCCAACACTATTATTTTCATATATATATAAAGACTCAGCAGTCAGAACTTATTAACTTAAGTATAAAATATGTCAGAAACCTCTTAAAGCAGAAATAGCAGTATCAATAATTCTAACTCAAGACTTTTCAAATACTGAAGTTATAGTAACAATGTTGACTTGCCATTACAATTAAATTCAATGTCTGTGGGCATGTGACATAAAACAAAAGCTTGGTAATTTTTCAACTCACCTGGTCTATAGTTGCAATGAAAATATATTCAGTAGAGAAAACTAAGAAGTAAAGTTTTATTTAATAGTTAAGAGAGAAAATTTCCTGCAATGCAATCCAGTAGTGTTTAAAATTGTGGACCTTAAGATTCTTTGAGGCAATTTGAAGTCAAACACTTTTCTTCCATTGTAAATAGTTTTTGATCATCTGTTAGATGATATTTTTATGTAGTATATGGTGGTCTATACCTCTTAATATTGTGAAGAATAATGTAAACAATATATGTAAACCTTACTTGTTTATTTATTATTAACACAGTTAGTTTTTATAATTTTTATTTAAAGAAAATGAATCACATAGTTAACATAACTGATCATAGTACATTTGTTTCAAGATAAGGAAAAGCAAAGTTATTATAAAAATAGAAAGAAAAGAGAGAAAACCAGAAAAGTAAAATGAACGTAGGAAAAAGAAAGAAAAGATTCAGTGCCAAGTATATTTTTGAAACTTATTATATCTCCAATAAAGTCATTAATACAAAGTTGGAAGATTTAGTGAGCTCTTTTTTAAAAAAAAAAGATAAGAGATAAATACAATAAATAAAGGTGTGTGTGCATAGCTGTTTTTGTTTGCACAGGCAGAGCAAATATGGGGAAAATGGGAAGGAAAAACCTTTGGCTTGAAAAACAGAGAGACATTAACCCATGAATTTTTGGCATAAGAACAACCACATGCTCCAGGCATAATAAACTGTCTAATCCCAAATTCTTTCTCTGTGGTCCCAGTAAAAGTTCATCACAATCACAGTTGTTGTTGAAAGGTTTCTGTAGTTAAAGATCCTGGTTTCTGTACAGATCCTATGTAGAAGTAGGCATGGCATGGAGCATCTTCTGGTTTCATCTCACCAGTAGATAGCAGTGCAGAGAAAACTGACTGGATAACAGGTTCTTGCTGTTAGCATCGTTATCAGGCTGTCATATGAGCCTACTCTGGAGTAAGATGATGCCAGAGCAGCAGTAGGGCTTCCCTGGCATAAGTCAGATTCCCTGTGCTGGTATAGAAAACAGTGTTGTTTCCATTGATGAGATCCAAGGTTCAGGGGTGAATGGTTAATGTCTGAATGGCCAAGTCACTATATCAAGTGTTCAGGGTATAAGGCCCCTTTGAAATATATAATTTATGTATTCCTATCTCTATTAGGTAAGAACTTGTTTGCGCTCATAAGATCTCCCTTTTTTAAATGTGCCTATGCAAAAAGATGCAATCACAGGATACTCCTGACACCAGGTAGTTTTTATTAAATGGACTTACTTAGAAAGGTGAAAGAGGGGATAAAAAGGAACTGTGTGATCGAGAGATAACACTGGCTTCTCCGGAGTAAATAATGCAAAGATATAGAGACAAGTAAGCAAGGTATGTTTTCAAGGGAGAACATAGGCTTGAAGTGTAAGTCCATTAGCTGTTTTTAAATAGTATTATCTGAATCACTGGAGTAGAGAAAGATCTAAAGGATTTGACAGTTTTGTAATGCCCTCAGATCTCTTTTTTAAAATATGCAACAGCATTTGATATTTTTCCAAAATAAGATTATTAGAAAAGAATGAATAAGAACCATTTCTATTTAAGAAATCCCAAAATGATAACATATTTCTACCAAAAATTTCAATATATTTTTTAAGTATTAGCATTAGCTTTCGATCAATATTTAAGGTACCTATGTAATTTTTTTCTTAATACTTTCTTCTAAATTTTCTTTGATATCTAACTAAATGTAAGGGTGGAAAGAACTGGATTATTGAACAAGAGTGAAGTTCCTTACACATGGCTGCTTCTACTTCAAACCTTGACACTGTCTGTGGTTCCCAGAGCACCATAAGGAATGGTGCCTGAAACAGAACTAGGAACAATACTTTATACTGATCAAATTTGACACCAAACATGCAAGAAAATTAATTAACAGTAATGAAGGGGAGAAAACATATTTACTATAATGTTCAACATAATACATTTTTTGTTAACTTTAAGAACATTTTTCTTTGTGGCTTTTCGCCTACACCCAGTAATGTTCAGGTGTTACTTCTGGCTATATGCTCAGAAATTGCTCCTGGCTAGGGAGACCAGATTGGATGCAATGCCCTAGGCTAGTGCATGCAAGGCAGATGCCTTACCGCTTGCGCCACTGCTCCAGCCCAAACTTTAAGAACTTTAACAGAAATTGATCTACATTTGACTGTTCAGTGCTACTCTTAGCTTAGTGATTAGAGAGAAGGCTTCTTGGATCTTAAAATGTAGTTCTGGGAAAACAAACCCATACTGGCCTTCTACCAGGCAAGCACCCTTCCTGCTCTAATTTTTTCCTCATCTGCTAAGAACAGTGCTGCATAATAGATTAAATAATATAATCAATTACTTTACAGTTCACTTTTTCCATGACATACGACATGACTGGCATTCTTACTCATTGAACATCAGCTACTATACCACGTTCCATGTCAGGCAATCATCCTTTTTTGTTCCTTTGTTGGGTTTTGTATAGTTGACTTCTATTAGTGATGCCTCATATACACAACATAAGGCTATAATTTGGAGTATTTTATGTTTTCTTACATATTGCCCCTTAGAATAAATATGTATTTCCATGCAGGTTCCAGTTAACGGTGTTTTGCTTCAGCTTTAAGTATTCCCGTTGATGGGGCCAGGAACAGTATAATACAGAACAGTACAACAGGTAGGATATTTTCCTTTCACTCAGCAAAAAAAGTTTTCTATTCCCTGCATACTATGTAGTTTTGTGAGACAACCAGCAGTGAACCATGAGCAAAGACCCAGGAGCTAATCCTGAGAACCACTGAGTCTTTTGTTTCCAAAAACAAAATAAAAAATTTACATTGGTTATTATCATGTAAATCTAACAAGGTTTAGTTTTTTCAACTTTTGCTCATCTAGAAGAGTTCTTTGCTTTTACTTATTTAATGTTTTTGTTTGTTTGTTTGTTTTGGGGCCACACCCGGTGACGCTCAGGGGTTACTCCTGGCTATTCACTCAGAAGTCGCTCCTGGCAGGCACAGGGGACCATATGGGGAACCGGGAGATCGAACCGTGATTCGTCCTAGGTTAGCAGAGGCACCATATCTCCAGTGCCACCGCCCGGCCCCCAACTTATTTAATGTTAATATTTTGGCATTTAGATCACTCTTAGCTGATTTGATATGAGTTATATACATTCCTTTTATTTTTTTTCTGGAACCTCTTGAATTTGTTTTGCATTCATTTTATAAAATGCTATAACTCCTCTAGGTTTCTTCATCTTTTTACCCCTTCTTTCTTATATTTCATCAATGTTCGAATTGGCTATCTTGTTTATTGATCCTTTCTCTTGTATGACCAATTTAGCTGGAACCTGGAATTGTTATAAATATATACATATTAAATCAGTGCTTATATAAATCGGCTTTATTATTGTATTTCATGTCACAACTAAAATAAAAAATGTTAAAGATTTTATGAAATTGTATATCTATTTTCATTGGTAATTAAATTTTTCTGAACTATATTGATATCTTAGAAATAATCACCTTTATATAAAGGATTTATTATAATGTTTATTACAAATACTTTATGATTAAATATCTCATAAACTTAGTCACTATATTTCAATTAAATGATCTTTGCCAAAATGCCATTTACAATGTTATATATCTTCTTCTTCTTCTTCTTTTTTTTTTTTTTTTTGGTTTTTGGTTTTTGGATCAGAGCAGGCAGTGCTCAAGGGTTATTCCTGATCTAAGCTCAGAAATTGCTCCTGGCTGGCTCAGAGACCATATGGAATGCCAGGATTTGAACCACTGTCTGTCATGGATCTGCTGCATGCATAACAATTGCCCTACCACTGTGCTATCTCTCTCTCTGGCCCCATAGCTATATACCTTCTACCCATTATTGCCTCCATCCCTAATAAAATATTTCTTTTTCTCTATATACAAAGTTTCGCCAAATATTTGATCATATTAAATACATCTACCTTTTGTGAATAGTATCATTATCTTCCATTGATAGTATAACTTATATTCAAACTTTGTTTCTGAGGACAGACATATGACATTAAAATAATATAATTAAGATAAAAATGTTGTTGTATAACTGTATATAATTTACATTGCCTGACATATACATATAGTATATAAGGAAATATTTTTGAACAAATTCATTTCAAATTACAGTAAACTCAGTGTTTTTAATATAAAATGGATATAATTACAGCATCAATAACGTACAGTGATACAAGGTAAATTAGTCTTGAGACATAAATCATTTATTAAAAATATTGATATTATAATTAGTTTCCCATATATAGAATTTTACTTCAATATTTACTCATAAGATTGTTTTTACACCCAGTCAAATTTAATGGAAGCATGTTATTGAACCAAGAAATTTAAAGGGAACAATAATAGAACTACAGCCAGAACAATAATTCAATGGATGATATTTTAATTCAATTTTATTATTTATTATTATGATTTCTTTTACTCTAATCTTCTATGAAGTTTAGTCCAAATCAATAGCAAATATTACTATAATGATAAATTTATAGAGAACAAATTTTGTTATTGTGATTGTAGATTTGTTTTGTGAAAAGAAAAAATATGAAATAATAATTACAAAGTTTATGCATACAGACACAAATATTCAGACATATTTTAGTAATGTTTTATTTAAAACATAGGGTACAGACTTTTATATATGCTATTTTAATATATATTTTTTCTTCATATCAAAAATGACATTTTTGCTTATATTTGGATGAGGATATCATCACCTCCCGTTAGACACTTATCTCTTTTGCTTCTTGTTTCCTCTTTGAATAAACCCTGCTTTTCAGTATAATCAGTATATTTCACTTGCCCACTTTGGAATTCTTTATAGTAAAGAATATCTTGACATAAATTGTAAGTTGGAATCATTTATATCAATTCCTCAGATGCACGAGGATGTTAAAGACATAAGGAAGAAAGGATGAAACCATGCCATTTTATATGAGGATAAATGACTTAGAGCACAAAATAAATCTATAAATAAAAATGCCTTATCTTTTACATTCTTAGCTGCTCCTTTTTTGAAAGTAAAAAGAAGACAATAGAAATCAGATAAAATAAACAAAAATCGTAAAATTTTAGAATATAGAAATACATTCATTATGTTACCCTGCTTATTTCTTCTTTCCTAATAAGTCTAACCCTAAGAAATTTGGCAGATAATTGTCTGTATAGTACTGCTCTGTGTAGATTAATTGGCATTGGCTAACACTCATGACTACAGTGCACCTATCTGAAAAGCAGCTGTTCATAATCGCCTTCAAACCAGCCAAAAGTCAGAGATTTTTTTACTTGGGAAGTATCTTCTACAGTTGATGCACAGATGGAGAGAGAAGTTAACTGGCAACAATAATCATAATCTTTCAAAGCTTCAGGTTGGAGCCACAGATACTGGGAATAGCGAGAATATATAGGCTGGTGCATGAATATATTTAAAAATATTTAATTTTCAAGGTAGAAAAATAACCACTTTTTCCAAATAAATGTTCTAACTCATCTTTTCCAGTAAAAGGAGAATGCAATCTTGTTTTATTCTCCAAATCAAGTAAGTCTTGGATACCTAAATGCTAATTGAAATAAAAAATATATAATATACTTAAGTCAAAAATGTCATAAATATTTTAACAATTTTTATAACTTATAATTTTTGTTTTTGTAAGTAACTAGAAGTTACTAATAAGCATTTCATTTAAAATTTGATCTGCTTTGAGATCATTTAAATTTAAAATTTTAAAATTTGTTGATTCTTACAGTGAGAAAACTTGGGCATTGTAATTAACCTTACATTTGTTTCTTTTAAATTTTATGCAGTGAACTTATCACTCTTACTGATTGTAAAATAATGCCTACATTTGTACACATATTTTCATTGTAAAAGTGAACATGAATGGGGCTGGAGTGGTGGTGCAAGCGGTAGGGTGTTTGCCTTGCACATATTGACCTAGCACTGAATCAGTTCGATCCCCCAGCGTCCCATATGGTCCCACAATCCAGGAGAGAATTCTGAGTGCATAGCCAGAGTAATCCCTGAGTATCACTGGGTGTGGTCCACAAACCAAAAAATAAAAATGAATTAAAAGATTAAATTTATTTTATATCTTTGTATAAGTAAAAGTTAGATATGACACTTTAATATTTTTTATTGTTGTTTTAGGGCTACATCTGTGGTACTCATGTCCTAAGAAAGGCTCCGTGTTTAGGGATCATTCCTGAAGAACTCAAGGTATCATACGGGGTACTGGGGATTGAACCCAAGTTGGATGTGTTCAAGGCAAGCATCCTACCTGCTATGCTATCACTCCAAAGCAATTGTCTCTATCTTAAATATAAATAAAATGTAATTAAATTATGTAACATCTATAGAAAGTAGCATACCTACAGTTTGATTTGGTGAATAATGTACTCAAATTTAAGCAGCGGCAGACAGGGCCAGGCCAATAACACAGTGGGTATTGGGTTATATCTTATTGCACCTAACACAAAGTTTATCCCTGGTTTCTTTGAATCTGTTTATTTACAACTTGGTTTCACCCAAAACAAAGATTGTTTTATATGTTAACTAAGGGCGGGATGGGTTCAGGATAGCTGCCTTACCTTGAGGTTGTCTTTATACTAAATAAAACTGTAGTTCTGGCAGGCGCACCATACTCAGTAGAAAGTGGCCAGACTATCAGTGTTTCACCCTCAGCCTAGTTTGGATTATTTCTTGTGAGACCCTAATTTAGAC
>PVKC010005123.1:11115-34069 GCA_004027635.1 Crocidura indochinensis | reverse complement strand
CTTTCTTTGTTAAAAAATTTTTTTAAAGAAAATGCATCACATGGGGTTGGAGCAGTAGCGCAAGCAGTAAGACGTCTGCCTTGCTGACACTAGCCTAGGACAGATCTAGGTTAGATCCCCTGGCATCCCATATAGTCCCCCAAATCCAGGGGCAATTTCTGAACACATAGCCAAGAGTAACTGCTGAACGTCACTGGGTGTGCCCTCCCAACAAAATAACAAAAAAGAAAAGAAAAAAGAACAAAAATGAAAAAGCATCACATAGTTGACACAGTTCTCCATTATATATCTGATTCTAGATAAATTGAACGAAGTTATTAAAAGTAGAAAAGAATGAAAAGAATAAAGCTTTAAAACTTAAAGAAAAAGTACAGTAATCAGCACATTGGTGAAAATTATTGTATCTTCAGTAAAGTCATTAATAAAATAATGGAGATTTAATAAGCTGGTGAAGGCAGGGTGTTCTTTTTATAACTAAACCCAACTACAAATATGTTTGTAATCATGGTGCTTAAATAAAAATAGAAAAATAGAAAAAGAATATCAGCTTCATTATTCACTATGTCAGAGCAAAAAGGAGTATAGCTTACAATTTAGAAATTTAATTTCTTCCAATAATTACTCTTGTCTTCTAAATGTGTCCCTATGCTTAGAGAAACCTGCTAATTTGTGCTAGTTTTGTTCTCTGTAGATTAGTTTTTTCTTTCTTTATTAAAAAAAACTCACATATGGATGTACTCACATAAGTATATACTATAGGATTGACTTTTGATATGTGAAAATATAACTTAAATATGCTCTATGTTATCTTTGGTTAATTATTATATTTTATTTTTAAGCTAAAGATTCTCTTTAAAACACACTTTTTCTCTGGGAGATTGAAGAGAAGCAGAGATTCAGGAGATGTGGAGGTGGCCTGCTAAGCAGGTAATTTTTACATTTTAAGTGGGTGTTTTCTTAAATTGTAATAGCTAAAGCATGATTCTCTTAAAATCATAAAGGCACAATTTTCATTATCAAGTAAGAGAAAGTAATGATAGTACATATAACAATCATAAATATCACCTTCAACTTCTGAAACTAAGATTGATGACCTTGTCATGCAAAAAAATGCTTTAATTCTGACAACAAAATGAGATCACCTCTTGAGGTGTAGGAAGGGGTTTGAAAAAATGAAGAGGCCCAGGGGTCCATGGGTGAGGACCATGGTACAAAAATTTTAAAGTTAGTGGGATGATGTGATTTTTGAAAATGGTTTGAAATTTAATTGTATGAACTTAAATTATAACAGCAAAAATTTTCAAAATATAATTTAGGGGGCCCGGGAGATAGTATGGAGGTAAGGCATTTACCTTTCATGCAAAAGGTCATCAGTTCGAATCCCGGTGCCCCATATGGTCCCCCGTGCCTGCCAGGAGCAATTATATATATATAATTTCACCTTGAAATTATTAAAACTTCTTGACCAGCTGAATGTGGAGAATACTATTTGACCATTGGTCGCAGTGAAATTAATAATTTGATTTTGACTTTGAGCACAAGCCTGATCCTTTAAATATTCTCAGATTAACTCTCTGTTAAAAATAATGCAGGACTTGTGGATAGTCCAAAGGGTGGCTCTCGTGTCCACATGTGAAAAGTCTTGAATTTAGTCACAAATATCTGATGCCACCCACAAACTCATGAGAATACCACCAGGGTAGATTGTCACATCAACCTCACATGGGGCCTTATCTCTATTGCCAGTTCCAAGTATCAAACTCTCAGTGATAAATAGCAGAATAAAGAGTTACTGCGGTCACTTCCAAGTTTACTGAGCTCTGTTTTGGATCCTACTCTGCAATCTAAATAAATATAATTAAAAAGCATTCTAGGGGCTGGAGCGGCGGCACAACAGTTGGGCATTTGCCTTGCACATGGCTGATCCAGGATGGACCATGGTTCACTTCCCCGCCTCCCATATGAACCCCAAGCCAAGAGCGATTTCTGAGTATAAAGCCAGGAGTGACCCCTGAGCATCACTGGATGTGGCCCAAAACCAAAAAAAAAAAAAAAGCATTCTAGAACTTATAATAGAATATTATTTAGCACTAGAGCTGAGAGGTCATTTTCTTTTTTTTTTTTTTTTGTTTTTTGGTTTTAGGGCCACAACCAGTGATGCTCAGGGGTTACTCCTGGTCGCTCCTGGCTTGGGGGACCATATGGGAAACCAGGGATTGAACCACGGTCCATCCTAGGCTAGCACAGGCAAGGCAGGCACCTTACCTCCAGCGCCACTGCCCGGCCTGAGAGGTCATTTTCTGATTCAGTGTATTTGTAGCTAATTTTACCTACAGCACTGTTTCACATATCTGCAAGAAAATTTTTCTTTTAATGTCTATCACTACTCTATCTTGATCAAGAAGGTATCAGATAATACCCTAAAGTAGTTTTTGTATATTTAATAACCATAAGTAGTTTTTAGATATTCTAAAGTAGAGTAAAAATATACAACACATAATTACATTAACTTTACCACTCAGTCTTTAAAACACTTCTAATAAACTGACATATACTATGTCAAAACTTTCATGATTGGTAGGTAATCATATTCTAATATTTTAATTAAAATGCTTTAAGATGACACAAATATATAGAAATTATTCTTTTCCTCCCAAAAGAGGAAATATCATTTTTCTAAATTACCCATATATATAAAGCAGTGACATTAGCTCAAGAAAACCTTCTAAAAATCAGAAGGTTCACATGGACTATAAAATATGTAAACTATAAAATACATAAATATGTTTGAGTAGTTGATAACAGAATTATTGTGTTAGCAAAATTAATTACTTTTATGAAAGAAAGTTAAGTGTGGCACATGAGTGTAATATTAATAGTAAAATTATACAGAGGTGGGATGCCATCACCCACATCTGAGTGAAAGTTACCTGGCAGGATAAAAAGACCTTGGGGTGTTGTAAGTGAGTGAGTATGGATCCTGTAGCTGTTCCCATGGCAGTATGCTTCAAGGGTGGAGATACCCTTCATCTCTTAGGCCAAGGGAATTCCCGTTCTAATTTCCCCAATATTTACTATGCCTATGAAAGGAAGGAAGGAAGGAAGGAAGGAAGGAAGGAAGGAAGGAAGGAAGGAAGGAAGGAAGGAAGGAAGGAAGGAACCCCTTTTCAAGAAGTTTATGGTCTGTTTTTTGTTGTTGTTGCTATTTTTGTTTTTGTTTTTTTACTATAGCTGATGGTTTTTATTTTTGGTTTATTCTTTTTTTTTAAATTATTTTTGTACTTTTGTTGTTACTCACTTATTGTTTTTTGTTTTTGAGTAGCTTGTTACCCTTTTCTTCTTTTTTCCCTTCCTTCTTCTAAATAGATACTTATAACTTCTAGACGGACTCCTCCTAGTTTTTCTCTTATTTGTTTGCCCCCCCATGGTACCAGGAAAAATATGTTCATTAGGTGTAAATAAAAAATGATCAGACTTGAATACCAAATTCAAAGTCAACAACAAGAGGATCGATACCCAATCTACAACCCAATCTACAACAAGCTGTACAAGTGGGAAACAGTTCCTCTAGCATTAAAGGGGGAAAGGAGGGAGATGGGGGATGCATACTGGGAACAGGGACATAGGAAGGACACCACTGGTAGTAGGAGTGCCCCCATTCATTGTCACTATTGCCTTAAATATTACTGCGAAACATTTGTAATTCACTTTTACCACAATAAAAATGTAAAAAAAAGAAAAAAGAGAAAAAAGAAATATCAGACAAAAAATTAGTAAAATTTTATCATTAAAAATAAGGCTCTAGGCATGCTAACTTGAATTACCAATGTGAACATTAGATTTCGAGTTAGGGAATGGTCTAGATGAGTTTTTTAATGTGATAATAAATTGAAGATATCTAGGAAGTGTTTAAAATGACCATTTTAATCAATAATTGAATGGATCATAAATTTGTATTTGATTTTACTAATCAAAAACAAAAGATAATTAATTCTCATTCATTTTGAAATTTTATCAAGTTTTAGTGTAGTATTAATAATATGCAAATTGTTTACTATTTTCAACAAAAAAATGGACAAAGAATTGTTAAAGTTATCAATGTATACATAGAAAATTAGAATCACATATTGAAAATTGTGCTAACTTGTCATAAAGTATAAATTCATATTGAAAATATTATTATCCAGACCACATATAGTCACCCAAGCACCACTAGTAGTGATCCCTAAATAAAGAGCAAGGAGTAAGCTCTTTAATCAACTAAATATGGTCCCAAACAACCAAAATAATAAAACTAACATATATTCTCTGTGTATTTAGATGTACATGTACCTGTGTGTTCACATATATTGTACATGTTTCTCTCCTAAATTTGTTTTAACTGAAAACTAGAATCTTTAGGTGGTAAATAAAGGACAATGCCCCACAGTCAATTTTTATTGTTTCGTTTTCACATAATTTAGCCATAGCCATGCTTGGGACATTATTTCTTCATAGCACAGTATAAGTTTCAATGCTGACATGAAAAAGAAAATGTGTTGCTCTGTCAGGCAACACATATGTCAATAATGTTAAAGACCAGATTAAAAACTGTCCTTTAATCTTCTCTTCTTAAAGTAATGTGACCTTGGGTAAGTCACTTAAATCTTTGCAAATGGCAGTTCAGATCTGGTAAATTCAATTTAAAACACTGAAAATGCTTGTATTTTATGCTGCGATTGAAAAGATTCTAATAATTGCTCAAATTAAACGTTTCTGTGGCGTTCAATTAGAGTGTCAATTTCAAGGCAGATCCTTAATTATTTTAAATTTCTAAACTTTACTTCACTCACAAAGACAGTTCTTAAGTGCCCCTCAGGTCAGATCATCTGTAATAGCTATTTAACCACCATCTTCCATGGCTTTGATCTGGATGCAGCATCTAAGACCTTTCCATAGAAGTCTCTTCTGCGGAATTCAGTGGTATATTTAAGGTTTGGAGGTGAGGGGAGGGGCTTCCAAACATTGATCAAGAATTTTAGAAGACCCAAGAATTATTCTTAGCTCACAGATAGATCGGAGGTTAAGTGCAAAAAGGCTTGAGGATAGTTTCTACCTGGGTCACATGATTCTTGAAATACTTTAGTCTCCAGAAGTTGCTCATGGGACTCCAGAGCTGAACTTGAAAGTACTCCAGGACCATGTTTTACTGAAATCAAATTCAAATCATGTATGTACCTCAGGTATTCCATAACCACTTAGAAATTTTCTGGCATCTGGGATGCCATGCATTCAATACAAAATATGCTTTGTATAGTATTATAAGATCAAAAAAAAATTAAACCAGAATTAATAAAATATGAATCTTGGAGTTAGTCTACAGCTCAAGCTTCTATATGTGAGCATACACTCATGAATACAAATCCACTTGTATATCACATCTGGTCCTAATGGAATTTAAGGTCAGTATTTAAAGTACAGCCAGTAGCTAAAATGGGAAGGCTCGGTAGTTCTTTATGATTGAACTCAGCCTAAACTGTCTCATCATTAACCATTGAATAAATAGAAATCATTATAAAGTTCATTATCTTCATTTTACTGCTTGTTAGTTCTTAATTAGTTGGGTTGTTTAGCTGAATATAATATGAGCTTTGGTAGTGTAGGAAGTCACCTTTATTTGTTTATTGTGTGATTGTGTGAAACCAGCTATTATTTTTAATCTCTTGAGAGCATTGAGATCTCCAGGATAGTGATAAGAGGAGAGTAAGAAAGTGCTGATAAAGTCCTTAAAAGACGAAGGGAATGTGGTTTTTCTGTCACAACTTTTGTGAAATCAGGAAGGGAAGCAACTATATTGAAATGCTACCAGAAAAGGGGCCAAGGTTTAATCTTTGGGATTACATTTACAACATAAATGGTTGTCAAAGAAGCTTATTAGCTTTGTTTTTAAATTGTACATTATGAATGCTGTAACAATATTTCAATTTCTTTGGCAAAATTATGATATTTATAATTACTATTTTTTTATAAAATTAAGAACTCGAGCTGATATTGTTTTATACTAAATCCAATAGTGATGAAATAGTTTCTGTGTGTTGAGTGTGAAAATAACAATGAATGACAGACCCCTTCACCACAGTCAATACTAAAAGGTCAGACCCTGGCTTAGAGGATGGTGCATAGTTCAGTAATACAACAATGCTCTGTGATGTTGTTTAGTAGTTCTTATAAAAGGTGGACATAAAAGCATTGACAGTTTTGTTGTCTGCTGGGCCATTCTCCTATCTAGTGAACCTCTGAGGCATGGCTGACTCCTATTCCTCATTACACCTAAGATGCTATAACCTCTTCTTCGTCTGCAAACCATCAGCTACACATGTTATTTCTTTCATTCAAAGACCCCCCAAAAGCCTTTGAAGAACTCAGCTAGTTTAAGGATTATGGTTCTGTGACTGTCACAGAGAAAGTAGAAAAACTGATCATGGAGAGGCCAACTTAAGGGCATTTTCTGGAAATTTAATGTAGTGCATAATTCAGGTTCACAAATAATTCTTAAATAAAGAATAATAATTTCAAGCGCAGATTGCTACTAGCCTTGGAAAACTACACTCACAACTGACAGGTCAGTAGCATGGTTGTATGAATATTGAAAAATATTATTGTATTCTTTGAGGATAAAAAAACATCTCATAAGATAATCCTCTCAGAATAAGAAAAGAAAAACTTTTGTTCTTAGAAACACTAGAGGAAAACTGATATTCCATTATTCCATTATATTTAGTATGTAAAATGTTTAATATTTCCTATTTAAGATAGATTTTTTGTTGTTGTTTTTTGGGTCACACCCGGCAGCGCTTAGGGGTTACTCCTGACTCTACACTCAAAAATTGCCCCCGGCAGGCTCTGGGGACCATATGGGATGCTGTAATCTAAACCAACATCCTTCTGCATGCAAAGCAAATGCCTTACAGCTGTGCTATCTCTTTAGCCCCTATGATAAATTTTGGTATCATTACTTCCCCCTCTGTTTTCTGGTTGTTGAAATAATATTGCATGCAATTTAAGATACTGTCTAGAAACACCTCTGGCAAATTTGGCACAAGAAGAAAACATCGAAGGAGAAAGATTTTGTAACGTTTAAGATTCTCTTTCTAAAAGGCTGATTGTGGTTGGCTTGGCACCTCATTAAGCAAATCAGTACTAATTGCTAACACTTTAGCAAATTAAAGAGGCGTGAGAGGGCAGTGGACAGTCTGGCAAAAGGCAAGTAGTTCTGGAAGTGCCAGCTAATTAAAACCTCCTGCTTTCAGCTCAGCTTTGTCATAATGTGGGAGCATTTCTGGGAAAGATAGTGAAAAAGGTAATTCTCTAAGTGCTCTTGAAGGAAGGAGATGAGCAAAAGCTAAGTACTCTGAGATAGCAGGTATCTCTTTGCTTTCTGCACAAGGTTCAATCAATGGCAGACCAGCTGAATTACTAGTGGTTCATGATGAAACAACATTCGAGTTTAATCATAAGTTAGCACTAGGACGGTAAAAGTTATTGTTTCAGTTTTTATTCAGAATTATGAAAGGTTCTGTCAGAGCAATACCAGAAATATAGGTGCCTTATATACTATTTAGTTTGTTATGTTTTTTAAAATTGATTTGAAAAATAAAATAAGACAATGCCCAAATTATTTCAATCCTTAAAATTAGATAATCTGACACCAAGCTTTATCTATACTATGTTTAATTCACATTTTAATATATTTATAAAAGTGACAGACTATAATGATGATAAGCTGCATTCAGGTATTACAATAAAGGAAGAAACATTTGCCGATAGTCATTTAAGCAAAGATAGAATCCTACGTATTCAAGGTCAGAATTTTTCCCACAGTATACTGACTGCATGCTGAGTCATCTAAAGAGATGATAAGGAACAGAATATGTTCTATTCCCCACATAATATTAAATTGATAGGAATTACGAACTAGGCATTGGGACTAGTTAAACTCTCTAATGTAAATTAAACATGAATCAAATTTTGAGAACCGATGCCCTAGGACAAGGTAGCATCCCATAGATATTTATTTTATGAAAATTTTAAAGCTTTGTGAAGATGTGGCAAAGAACAATTCTGCAATAACCACCAAGATAAATGTATAATTGCAAACAACCTTAGGGAAACATATTTCTGAAATCTCCTACAGTACCGGGAAAAGTAACTATAGCTAAATTAAATTTTATATGTTCTGTTACCATCTTTGTTTCTACCAAAGTAGAGGCATACTCTATAGAACCTGCAACCCTTGGGCATCAAAAACTAGGGGATGGTTCTTTATCTGTTTTCTCAAACATGAAGTCCTATCACTAAGTTACTGGCATCAGAATTCAAATTTTCTTCATTCAGAAATTCAGTGCTCTTCATTCTGTTGGATAATCAGCACCAGGAAAACAAAAACAGACCTCTGGGGAGCCAAGATGGCAACCAATTTTCATTCACACTTTGCTATCTGCATAGGTTGCTCTTTTTGGGGTCATATACTGTCTGAAGACCACTTTCCCACTAATGGCACCTTGGCAAGGAAGCAATCAGAAGAGAAATGTTCTCAGAAGACAGATCATTCCCAAATATATGGTAACTCAAAGTTATCTTCTCTGACTCTTATTCTCAAGAAATCATCCTTCCATTTTCTAGTTGTGTGGAATTAGAGAATTATTTCTTAAATGTGTTACTTAAGTACTTAAATTCTTGCATGGTTCTTTTTTTTTTTTGCTATTTCTAAATTCTGTGTTAACAACTGTAGTATTTATTAAATAGATCCCAAACAATCTTGTTAGATGTGAATCTCACTCTAGCCATTAAATCTTCACTTCCACACATGATGTTTTGGCTTAGCATAGATTTCAGGACCTTTGGAAGAATGGGTTAGATCATGTACTCAGAAATCTGATGCCTCCAATTTCTCCAATTAAATGCTGCTTCCAACATTCAGCAGATTGATTAATGAAATGCATGTATCTCCAGTATTCTCAGCTTTATAATGTAGACAACAATACAAATCTCATATCACTTGTGAGGACTAAATAATGCATTTATTGCCAATAACAGTGTTTGGCACTGACAACGAAACGATTCATTATGATTATTATTTTGCCAAATTACCATCCGTTATTTATTTTATTCAATTTCTACCACATGCTACCTAATTAGAAGAATGAGGAAACATATTTTGGAAAGGACCTTGGGTAAGAGGTAGAAGTATCTGTTCAGGGCAGCTTCTAACTTACAAAAATAATACAACCTAACAAAATTCTTTATGGGTTTAGATGCATATAAAATCAAAATAGACAGTTTATGACTCACACTTCCTATTAAATAATATAGCCCTGATTTGGTTAATGTCAAATAACTGATGGAATTTATTTATAGCAATGATGAATGGTATTTTAATCACATATCTTAGGAAAAGTATATTTTATTAGAGACATTGCAAAAATCCACAAAATAGATCATACCGAAAAATAGCAAAACATTAATATAAATCACATAAAAAATCACAAGTAAAGAGTATAGTGTTCTTACTAAGACATAGATTTGAGAGATAAAGAGATAGTGTAGTGCAGTGGGTAGGAAACTTTCCCTGAATAAGTGGACCTTGGTTTCATAAATAGCATCCCATAGGTGTTGAATCCTGCCAGGAGTGATCGCTGAGCATGGAGCAGTGAGTAAGCCTTGAGCAAAGCCAGGTATGGCTCCCAAACAGAATGAAAATGAAATATACTAAATTATAGACCTGCAAAATTACATTTATCTTGCAGTTTTGCTATCAACTGCAAATTATTGAGGAATAAAATATAACTGACAGAGAAATAGCAAGCATCAGCTCCCAAAATGTAAGGTTCACTGTGGTTTTGATCAGAGGTATCATTAATGAAAGATTAATAGCTTGGAAGATTAATAATATCTGAAAGTGAATTTTTTCTTTGATATCCTTTGCCTTCCTACCCTTTTATGTAGGTGTTAATAAGAATTGAATTGGACAAAGGCATGAAAAGGTATCATAAAAAAGGTCAAATTGAATCTTCCCCCTCAACTCATCTAAATGGGTCCTTGTGACCTTCTCCATTTGAGCACCTCAGAAAATAGCTCTTCTCTGACAAAAGTGTTCTCAGGTTATTTCTGCAGGGTAAGTAATATGCTCAGAAGGAAAAAAATGTTGATAAGGCTCTTTATCATCTCTAAGAAAAGTCAACATCTCTCCACATGAAGTCACTAGAAAAAAGACAAAATTGTCAATTCTGCATGTCCAAGTAACCAATACAGTGTCCTCAGTTACTCACATAAGATTTAATTCTTGCATTTCAAGACCAGATTTTTCTCATCAGAAATAATAGGGATTTTTAGCTTCTCACAACCTATTTTGATCAATATGCAAACAAAACATCAGTTTAGAATCTACAAGAGAACTGTCTTGCTAAATAGGAACACCCATTCCCTTACCACTACCAGAACTTTGGACACAGGAACAGTGAGATGCAGTCTAAAATAGGACACAGCCATGCTGGTCCCCATAGCTGTAAACCTGCCTAAGTGAAAATCTTCATTTATCTGTTCATTGGACAGAAGAATCAGGTTTATCTAAGACAAGATCCTTAAAACTGTTCAGTGTCACCGATTTGTTATTCCACACATCTGCCATGTCTGGATTGGCCCTTGGGCAACTACATGGTTCTCTATGTGATCTACTAAGTCAAGATTTCAGTGCAATTCTAGAGCTTCTTGTCACTGTATTGCACCGCCAGTGGGTACCAGAGATTTATGTCTTCCCAGGAGCTTGCTACCTCAATTCTTCGAAAGGGCAACACGTAATCTCCTGTGTATTGTATTGACAGCACGATCTGTTTGTTTGTTTGTTTGTTTGTTTGTTTTGGGGTCACACCCGACAGCGGTCAGAGGTTACTCCTGGCTCTATGCTCAGAAATTGCTCCTGGCAGACTCAGGGGGACCATATGGGATGCCGGGTTTCGAACCAATGACCTTCTACCTTCTTTTATTGTAGTCCTAAATTTTAACAAACTCTGGACCTGTGATAACATGTCATCTTAGCCACAATGTAGACTATAAAATATATAGATATAGATGTTGAATTGTCATGTCCAGAGACACCCAGGCAGACTTTTAGGCGGCCTCACTGCTTGAAGCTTCACTTCTCAACTTCTAGGGTACCTTCACTGCAGTTTCTGCTGTTGGAATCATCTACCAAATAGGCTGCTGAATGTGGTGACTTTATCAATATCCCAGGGAACCCTTTTTCCCTTGAAGGGAATCAACACATACACACCCCAACCATTTGACAGCACAATCTGTTTGTTTGTTTGTTTGTCTTGGGATCACACCCAACAGCGGTCAGAGGTTACTCCTGGCTCTATGCTCAGAAATTGCTCCTGGCAGGCTCAGGGGGACCATATGGGATGCCGGGTTTCGAACCAATGACCTTCTACCTTCTGCATGAAACGTCTTAGCTCCATGCTATCTCTCCAGCCCCCATAATTCCAATTCTCTTGGAGCCAGCTCCCAAGATACTTCTTCTTCTTCTTTTTTTTTTTTTTAGACAGCAAGTGACCAAGTGGAACAATGCAAAGTCAAGGTCTGCCTAATCCCAGATGAGTTTTATCTTGCAACTATTCCTGTAGAATCTCCTCCAGTGCTTTGAAAATGATTACTTCGCTGGAAATTTTCAATTAAAGGATGGAAATAGAGTTCTCAGATGATCCCTGGAAATACCAAATCCAGAACTGACATTGTACAACAAACAATCTCAAGTACTAGACTACTTAAATCTGAATCGTGGCTCCTTTTAGCTATGAAGTGGAGTTTCTACATACCTCATTGGTTCTCAGTATTATCACTTGCAAAGAACAAATTACGGATGCTTACTTCTCTGAGACTTTAGAAAGAATCAATGAGGTCAGAAAAGCAGGGTATTTACTTCATGTCTCACCATGCAACAAGAGCTGGTTGAAGTTGATAGAGTGGATGTTCACTGTAATTATTTATCAACATTCTAATTCCTTTACTGAAAACTTTTTATATTTCTCACCTTCCTACAAAAGAGAATGATGTGCATTTTCTGTTTGTTAATATTTCCATGTTCAAACAGCTTGACTACAATAATCACGTGCTGAATATTTTCAATATGCTCTCTAGGAAATCAACATCCAGTTTTCAGTATCAAGTCTATTCAACTCATATCTCTATATCAGTATCAGAAGTAAATTTACACATGGATGCAAAAAGTAGAAAATTTATTATGTTCAACATTAGAAGTCTCAAATTGCATACTTTTAAGTTAGATTCTAATGTCTGGAGTGAGATTAAGTCCAAATATATTTTGAAATCATAATACTTAAATGAAGACAGATACCAAATGCTTGGAATTTCACTGCCCACAGGAGAGTAAGAAATGCATTTTATTACAATTTTAATTATGTGGAATAAAATTTAAATATTTATATGAAACCCTAATCAAACCAAAGAAGAATAATTAAGCAGATCATGTTTCTGCATAATGCCCTTCTTTTCACTATTTACCCCAAAAAGAAGGCAGAGTGACTGAGACAGAGACAGTATGTTTCAAATATCTTCCCTTTCTTCCATTTCACTGTCCATTTTAACCCATAATCTAATTCACAGTTTACAAGAATCACTGAAGTCCTCACATTTGAGGACACAAATATTCAAGAATTGAGTTCTTGGGGCCGGAGATAGCATGGAGGTAAGGCCTTTCATGCAGGTCATCAGTTCGAATCCCGGCGTCCCATATGGTCCCCCGTGCATGCCAGGAGCAATTTCTGAGCATGGAGCCAGGAATAACCCCTGAGCACTGCCGGGTGTGACCCCAAAACCACACACACAAAAAGAATTGAGCTCTTGGGACCGGAGCAGTGATGCAAGTGGTAGGGCTTTTGTCTAGCTCACATTAGCCTAGGATGGATTGAGGTTCGATCCCCCGGTGTCCCATATGGTTCTGAAAGCCAGGAACAAACCCAGGAGTAACCCCTGAGCATCACTGGGTGTGGCCCAAAAGCCCCCCCCCCAAAATTGGGCTCTATATTCTTGTCCTAGTCAAAAGCCAAGAACTCCTGTAAACCCAGACATCAAAACTCAAAATGATTGTTTCTGTGGTGATTTTTCTGAAATTTCTAGCATTCTCCTCTATCCCTCTGGATGAATGAACCATGAGTCTCTTTCTGTTAAATGAGTTGTGAAAATAG
Organism: Crocidura indochinensis; assembly: GCA_004027635.1. NCBI lineage: Eukaryota > Metazoa > Chordata > Mammalia > Eulipotyphla > Soricidae > Crocidura > Crocidura indochinensis. Next base: position 20,828 of record PVKC010005123.1, on the reverse strand, counting down.
CATTAAGTATAATATATTTCACTCTCACCCCAGCAACCTACTGGAATTTTCCATTAGATCTGGGCTTTATGCGGGCAGTTCCCTAAGTCAGGACTACTGAGTGCCTTCATAGACCCATTCCTGCTGGGTGGGGTAGATGTGAGTGGAAAACCTTCCTGTTCAGAAACTGAGAGCTATGGACCAAGGTGGATGTATCTAAGAATAAACATTTGTATCTACAATATAATTTAGATCATGCCAAGGATGCCTGTAATAAACAGAGGACATATGCAATTTTATAGGTGTAAAAATATTTGTGTCTAATTAACACAATCATTGAGTTGTGAATGTGAACAGTTCATATGATAGAGACATTGCTGCTTTATTGAAAAGAGTTTGGGGAGATGTGTGGTTCTAAGTTCCAAATTAACTGGGGGTTTGATAAGACACCTCATTTTCTCCCCTCATGATAAAACAGTCATAAAGTGGTTATAATCAAGGACACATTACTAAGATATTTGTCAGAGAAGCTATACAGTGCAAGTTATTCTATAAAGTCTTACAGAGCCTGCAATAGCCAAGGGAAAATATACCCAGAAAGAGACTCACCAATGAGTTTGGAGAGTTAGTGTAGCAGGAAATGCACTACCCTTGCACACTGATGACCCAGGTTTTAGAAAGAAATCACCAGCAGGCCTGGAGAGATGGTACAATGATAAAGGCATGTGCCTTGAACTTTTCTCACCCTGATTCTATCTATGGCACTATAAATCATTTCCTAAAATTATCAGGAATGAACTCTGTGTGCAGAGTCAAAAGTCCTGAACACTGCAAGACATGGACTCAAAACAAAAACAAACAAGCATATATATAATAAAAAACATATTACTGGTGAAGGGAGGTGTTCTTTTTTTAAAACTAAAACCTAACCACAAACAAGTTTCTAATCATGGTGCTTAAATAAAGATGTATATATATAAAATACCAGCCCTGTTTGAAGCCACTTGCTACTTGATTTCAGAAACAATTAAAAGATGCAAATACTTATGAAAAAATATGACCATATAAAAATATTAGATTCAAGGATTGGCAATGAGGTATGTAATAGAGTACTTGCTTACTGTAGGTAAGGGCACAGTTTAATGCCCACACCCACAAATAGATAAATCAAAAATTGCATAAGACTGAAATGTTATCAATTTTTTATGTAATAAAATTCATTAAACAGTTTTACTTTCTTCACATTTTCATACCTGACTGAGCTCATGGTGTATTCATGGCTCTGCTCAGTAGTCAGCCCTGCTGCTATACTGGGTCATATATAGTATTAGGGCTTTTACATTTAGGCAGTAGTATGCACGGCAGCTACTATGCCTCTGTTCTTTCTATTCAGTCTTATGCTTACCCGTTTCTGCTTAGCAAACTAGCCAGGTCTAGGCTCAGAGGATCTGTGGGGTAGGAACAGAACTCAAGCACAATGTCAGGTGCTTGCCTCTATTTAAAGGAGGTTTTGGGGAGACTCAGAAAGCTGAAAGAGTAGTCTGTGATGTACAAAATGTATAATGGTAAACACAAGATTGCCTAGTAGGATTTTAGTTTGAGGTCATAAAAGCATGAGTCTGATACTAATTCTGCAACTAATTTGTTGTGTGACCTTATACAGTTCACAACATTTCTGATTATTTTACTCACTTTTAAAATGAATATGATAATGTGTACGTTTCAGTGATATTCATGATCATTAAAGATTATGCATAACATTTCCTAGCAGGCCTACAATAAAAAATAGATTGGTATTTTTTTGGTAGCATCTATATTGAGATATAATTTGTGAGCCATAAAACATAGTCATTTGAAGTATATAATTTGGAGTCTTATCAAAGGAAACTCATATAAGTCAGCATTTTAATTTTGCTAATGAGCATATATATCATATTCAAAGGATTTTTGTCCTTTTTTAGACATTACCTTCTCCAATAGTCTTTCCCAACTGTTGCACGATTTACACTGATCTGTTTACTGACACAAGTGTCTTATCCACTCAGAATTATTCAGTGTGTACACTTTTTTCTGGCTTGTTTTCCCAACATAAATATTTTAGACACATCTAATGATCATAATTTATTCTTTCAAGTATAAAGATTTGGATTGTTTCTCATTTGGGTAAGAATATATTGAACAAGAGAGCTAGTGTGAATATTTTGGTTTTATATTTTTGTTTTGGTGTCACTCAGGGTTATTCTTTTGCTCTGTGCTCAGAAATCACTCCTGGCAGGCTCAGGAGATACTATGGAATTTTGAGGATTAAAGCCAGGTCAGCTGTGTCCAAAGCAAAAGCCCTACTCATTGTGATATCACTCAGGCCCCAGGTTTGACTATTTTGAGATAAATCTCTGTATAGAGAACTACTTTCTCTCAATTAGGGAATAAAACTTCTAATTAGGGGCCCGGGAGATAGCATGGAGGTAAGGCGTTTGCCTTTCATGCAAAAAGATCATTGGCCCCCCGTGCCTGCCAGGAGCAATTTCTGAGCATAGAGTCAGGAGTAACCCCTGAGCACTGCCGGGTGAGACCCAAAAAAACAAACAAACAAACAAACAACAACAAAAAAAAACTTCTAATTAGATAACTGGACTACACAGCAGGTATAGTGTTAAGTTCTAAGAAAATTAAAAGCTCATTTCAAAAATACTTATTACTTTGTACATTCCCAATAGCATTGTGTGAGTTTCATGCTCTAAATGTTCACTGACAACTAATATGTAATATGTCCTTAATTTTTGTTATTCTAATAGGCTTTCAGTTGTGTTAGAATGTAGCTTAATTTACATTCTCCTCATATTAATGATGTTAAATATTTTTTATTAGCTCACCTACACATCTTTGGTGATGTGTAGTTAAATATATTGTCTTTTTCTTAATGAGTTTTGAAGACTCTTTAAATAATCCATATAGAAGTCCATATAAAATATACAATGTGCAAATAAGTTTTCTCAGTCTGTGACTAGATGTTTAATTTTTTAATTGTGTCTTTTTAAGATCAGACTTGTTAAAGTTTGGGGGAAACTAATTGAACATTTGTTTTCTTTATGAATTGTAATTTAGTATTATGACTAATAATTTTTGCATGATCTAAAGTAAAGAAAAAACTGACCTATGTTGTCTTCTAGAAGTTTAATAGTTTTAACTTCTGCATTTAGTTCTATAGTGGGTTCGATTTTACACATAATTTGACATGAAAATCTACAATTTACACAATTGCATTTAACAATGTCAATAAAAGTTTGTTATAATGGTATTTATTTTATCAGTTATATGATAATTATTTATTGATGAGTGATAGTTGAAGAGAGTGATTAAAGTTTTACAAGACACATGCACCAGGTATATGTTGCAAGAAAGATTTATATAAAGCTAAAATGTCTAATCTAGTCAACAAGGAGAGGAAATTTCTTCCCAATACCTGACTCTTCAGTGAAAATTAAGTAGTCAAATTAATATTAGGTATATTTTAGGAGAAGAATAAAAAATTAATTACTTGGAATCTTTATAAAATGAGTAGTTGTATGCCAGAAATTCAAAATGTAATTTTTTTTCCTATTTTCCTAGATAAAAATGGAGAGACATTTCAGAGCTTCTGATTTAGAAGGGGACCCATGAATGAAGAAATTGTAAATCATATGACAAGCACTGAATGCTTTTGAATTATGTAGATATCCTGATATGTAAATGAGCTTTTTATTTAGAAAAGTTCAAGCAGTGGAATTAATTTGATAATAATTCTAATTCTGAGTGAATCGCAAAATTTATTTATTTTTTTAGGTTGTTGGCTAAAGGTCTCCCAGATGGTGTTTGGGAAATCCAGAATTTATCTGGCAAGTTTCAACCAATGACTCATAGTCCAAAGAAAAGGTCCAAAGAGACAGCTTTTCTTAGGTTCTTATGGTTCTGGATTACGTGGGATATTGCAATAGCTAGCGTTTGTCCTATTACTCTAGAGGCCTCTTGGGTTGCTTACATCAATGCTCAGAAGCTCAAAGAATGCATAATTTCAGTCCAGGGATGATACATGTAAGACAAAAACAATAACCTTTGTACTATAACTTTGAACTTTCATTTTTAGAATAAGGGTACTCAAACTACAACCTACAAGCTACATGCAGCCCACAGAGAACTTTATCTAGCCTTCTGGGTGTTTTTGCTGCTCCTGTCTGTCCTGCTTAGCTGCGACTCATCCCAGGTCACAATGAGCATGTATGAAATGTGTGCCATGCTATCCAACTCCCTTCTTCTCTCTATCTCTTGACTCATTTTCTCAGTCTCAGAGAGAAGTTCTCGTATTATGGTCAGCTGTCCACTACTGTTCATAGTTTTTTTAAACTATAGTACAGCTGTCCAATGATTAGAAGAACAGTGAAATGGCGCCTCCCTTGTTTAAAAAGTTTGAGAAACCCTTTTTAGTTAAGAGAGTGGAAAACTTTCTTGAGAGCTTTCAAGACTTCACAAATCTCCAATTAAAAAAAAAGATACACAATATTGTGAGTTGTTTTCAGAAGTGTCAGTCTTTAGAAAGCATTATTCTTAGATCAGCATAAGTCCACATGAAGTAGACCTAAATTTTAAATTCTGGGGAAAAAAAGTTGCTACGACTAGTGATAAGAGTCATATTAGTTCATAGTTTTAAATAAAATATTAAATCATGTTATATCACTATAATGAAGCAATTTTCTTTTAAAATCTCTTGAATTTTTAATTATCTAGTAGTGAATGTTCTAGTTTCTCAGTAACATGCCTTTTAACACCTCACTAGCATTTGCTAATTTTTTAATAAGCAACAATATCCACCTTCTGTGTCAACAAACAGCATTTCTCAGCGAGAATTTAATAACACTCTCAAGATTTCAGGTTTTTTGTTTTAAAATCTGCATTCTGTTAATGTAACTGAAAATGTTTTCCAACTATAATACTTACAGAAAGTTCTCTTTTAAAAATAAACTCAATTAAAGGGGGAGCTGCTTTAAAGATTAAGTAAAATAGTAGTCCAGAAAGCAAGGTACACTATTGTGCATAAAGAAATGAATTTTGGTAAATTATTCTAAGATTATAGAAGATGTGTTTTAAATTATCAGGAAAATTTTAAATCTATTAAAATAATAATTACCTTAATATGATTTATTCAATAATTACCTTAGAGTATTCATTGGACAAGATAGAAAGGACAAAGAGCGAGAAAAACTGTCAGAACTAGTGGAAAAATTGAAAAATGGAACGATATAGCAGCTTCATAAAGAGTACACAGAAGAATGTGTCTTTTTGGTTTTTTGTATTTGTTTTTGGGCCACAACCCCATGGTGCTCAGAGGTTACTCCTAGCTCTGCACTGAGAAATCGCTCCTGGCAGGCTTGGGGGATCATATGGGTTGCAAGGGATTAAATAAGAATCCATCCTGGTTTGGCACCTGCAAGATAAATGCCCTACTGCTGTGCTATCACTCCAGCCCCTGGATGTATATTTTGGAAAGAAAGTCCATTGCATGAAAGTATTTTTCCTATCCTGAGATAATTTAATTTATACAGTATGACCTGGGATACTACTCCAGCAGCTTCTAAGGATTAAGCCTATTATTTTAGGTAGGCTGAGTAGAGTTTTAGAAACTTATATTTCAATGAGTTAAATGTGTAATTTTTGTTGTTTTTTCTTTCTTTATTTTTTTAATATTTTAGGTACATAGTGACATTGAATCAGGGGCATTCCCACCACCAATGTTGTCCTCATCCCATCCCTGTTTTCAGCATGCATCCCATATTCCCCTCTTTTGCCCCCTGGGCTGCTAGTATAAGTGGTCCTTACTGTGCCTAGCTTGTTGTAGATTGGATATCGATTCTGTTGTCATTGGCTTTGGATCTGATGTTTAAATATGATCCTTTTTTATTTCTACTCAATGTTCATATGACTGTTTGGTCTTGTTACCCTCCATTATTTTTCCTCCAATTTATGAGGCAGAACTAAATGGTTCAAGTTATGTGATTCTGTTCAAAGGAAAGAAAAAATGAAAGAAAAAAGAAAAAAAGAGGGGGCAAAAATCAAACAAGCAAAAAAAAAAATGAGAGGAGTCATACTAGAGGTTATACATATCAATTTAAGAGAAGAAAAGGAAAAAGGAAGAAAAAATATAACAAGAATAAAATAAAAACAAAGAAAACAAAGAAAAAACTTGAAAAACAACACAGCAATAAAGACAACACCAAACAATAACCACAGTCCCAAGATTAAAAACAAAACAAAGCACAAAAAGCAAACATACAAAAACAAGCAACAACAACAACATATTAATTTGTGCTTTTTTTGGCAAAGGCACAGAAACATTGGGGAGATTAGAAAGGGAATTTCCTTGACCTAAGAGATACAGGGTTTCTCTGCCATTAAAGTATACTGTAATGAGAATAACTACAGACTCTATACATGCTTTTGTTCTCTCCCCTAGGTCTAGAAACTTTCTACTCAATCATGGATGATAAAATAAGTCCTCTGTAACTAGAGATCTTGGAATTTGCACAGTTCATAGTATTGGGCCTAGGATGGAGTTTTTCTTTATGGTTCTAGAAGTTATGTTTCATCGCTGTTGTTTAAATCAATCTTCTGTAGTTGGTGGTCTTGGTTTTTGCACAGATCTTAGGGCGAAGCCTAGGATAAAGTCTTTCATTAATTTTCCGGAAGTTCTGCTCAGTTGCAATTGTCTCAGTCAGGCCTCTGGAATTAGAGATCTTGATTATTGTACAGGTCGTAGGCCAAAACCTAGTCGAGGGTCTTTTTTATTTATTAGTCCCAGATAGGTTCTGCCCAGTCAAGATTGTCACAGTCAGTCTTCTGTAATTAGTGATCTTGGCTTTTGTACAGATCAAAAGATGTGTCCTCTGATTTCATCTTATCATTAGGTGTGAGGTAAGAAAATCTGCTCTTAGACCAAGTTGTTGCTATTTCCTCATTGTCAGGATGTCTTATCAAAACTGGTGCTTGTTGGTGTCAGAGCAGTATTAGAAATGTCTCAGAGGGAGTTTAGTTCCTGGAGCTGTTGTGGAGTACTGTGTTGGTTCTATGCCTGAGATTTAGGGTTCTGGTTTGGTCTGTCTCTGTCTAATCACATGAAGTCTAAGTTGAGACCGCCCCTGTAGTGTAGAATGTATGAGTTCTTATCCCTAGTAGATAAGAGCTTGTTTCTATATGTAAAATTTCCCCTTTTAGTGTGCCTGTGCAGAAAGAAATGGTGCTATATGATATTGCTGGTGCATTTGGAGGTGAGAGTGTAAGGCTCCATTATCTATGTGCCCTGGTTTTTACTTGAACTTTAATACTGGGCAAGACTTTTTCTTGTAGGTTTTTGTACCAAGCAGAAACAAACAAATGAAGTTAAAGAGCAGAAGAAAGCAAAACAAAACAATATAGAGAGAATAGATGAAAGATAGATAGATGATAGATAGATAGATAGAAATACAGATATATATGAAAGAAAAAATAAAAATGAATTTAAAAAAGTAATTAAGAGAACAAAGTGTCAGAAGACATGTCACACTTTGATCTGTGCAAAAGCCAAGATCGCTATCTACAAATTACTGGTTATAGAAACAGGACTGGGCAGTACGCATCCCGGGACTAACAACAACAACAACAACAACAACAACAACTACAAAAAGCTCTAGCCTGGTTTTTGGTCTACGGTCTGTTCAACAAACAAGATCTCCAATTCCAGAGGTCTGACTGAGACAATCGCAACTGAATGGATTTTACGAAAACATAGCGAAAGACTCTATCCCAGGCTCCATTCTAGGAGCTGCATAATGACCAAGACCACCAACTACAGAAGATGGATTAAAACGATACTGAAGAAGCAAACCTGCTAGAACCACAAAGAAAGACTACATCATAAACTCCATTCCTTGAGCTGTATAGACACCAAGATCTCTATATACAGAGCTTTGATTTCACTATCCAGGATGAAGCAGAATTCTTCCATGCATCACTAAAGCACTGAGGGGAGAGTAAATGATCATGCAAGAAGTCTATAGTTAATCTCATGACAGTATACTTCAGAGGTGGAGAAACCCTGTATCTCCTAGGCCAAGAGAATTCCCTCTATAATGTCACAAATAGTTACTGTGCCTATGCAGGGAGGAAAGGGGAAAAAAAGCACAAAATAATCCTTTTATTCACATATATATTTATTGATAGATTGATTTTTTAACTTATTTATTTTGGTGTAGATAATGAAGTTGATATCTCCAATTTCATTTTATTTTATTTTATCTTTTTCTTTTTGCACTCCTGCATGATTTGATTCCAGGACCGAGACTATTGTGTGGTGCTTGTTTTTATTACTTTAGTGCTCACTAGATATTTTATTTGATATTTCTTTCTGCATTGTTGCAGTGTTTCAATTACCTTTTTCCTGTCCTCTCTCAAACTGAGGTTCAAAGACTCTAGAAAGACTCCACTCATTTTCAGCTTATTTGATTTTTTGTTTTTACCCCATTCTATTGCTTTTCTTTCCATCAAACAAAACCACATAACTCGAACTATATGGCTCCACCTCTCAAATAGAGGGGGAAACAAGGGAGAATAGCAGAACCAAGCAGATATATGATCACTAATAGTAAGCTAGACACAGAGGGGACCAATTACTCTAGCAGCCCAGGGGCTGATGATGGTGGGGATATGGGTTGCAGGAAGGGAACGGGAGTGGGGAAGGACAAATTTGGTAATGGATATTCCCCTGATTCAATGTTAATATGTACCTAAAATACTACTGTGAAATCTAATATGTAAGCCAATATGGTCAAAATAAAAATTTAAAAAAATAAATAAAATTATTAAATAAAACTATTAATTAAAAAACAAACAAAAAGAAAAGAACAAAGTGATGCAGGAGTGTGGGGTTCGATACCAGCATCCCATATGGTTCCCTAAACCAGGAGCAATTTCTGAGTGCATAGACAGGAGTAACCACTGAGCGTCACCAGGTGTGGCCCAAAAATTCAAAATAAAAAAATTTTCTTCATCTCAAAGGAAAAGATGACCAGAATATAAATAGTGCCCAATGGGGAGAAACTGATAAGTGGTTGATATGTAAGAAACTGGTCAAACTGGTTTTTTAAATCACCTTTTAAATATCAACTTTTGAACATCTCTTACCTAAGTAAAGCATTGTCTGTTGAGAGTGATGAAATGTCTTTAAATACTTGTCTTAGATATCATCTTATAATAATTCAAAGTCATTGGTAAACTAAAATTGCTAAAGTTTTTATCTGTACTTTTAACTCTGAATGAGGTTTATTTTGAGTGCTATTTATTATTGCCTTCTTTGGATTAGTTCTTCCTCATGCAGTTGTCTTTGCGGCAAATTTCTAGGTGATGAAATATACAGTAATTGTCACATCTCAATTTATCACTTTCAAATAAATATTGTTAATATTAATAGGTCTTGGAAAGATTATTTGTATGAAGTTCATAAATAAAATAGAAAACAGCTATAACATAAAGACCAAAATTATTAATATAAGAAAAATAAATGAGGGGCCCGGGAGATAGCATGGAGGTAAGGCGTTTGCCTTTCATGCAAAAGGTCATCGATTCGAATCCCGGTGCCCCATATGGTCCCCTGTGCCTGCCAGGAGCAATTTCTGAGCATGGAGCCAGGAGTAACCCCTGAGCACTGCCGGGTGTGACCCAAAAACCAAAAA
>PVKC010005123.1:0-11015 GCA_004027635.1 Crocidura indochinensis | reverse complement strand
AAGAGAGAGGTAATGTCTGACCCAGAATCAGGCAGGGTGAAGGATTTGAAGGAAACTGGGTATATTGTTGGCAGAAAATGTGCACTAATAAAGGGTAGAATATATTGTATTACTAAACCCAATCAGGAACAATTTTGCAGCCACAGTGTTTACATAAAATAGCAAAAATATCTAACTATTTTCCTTCTTAACAGAATTTGGAGTGGCATCCAAGTATCTCTTACATGGTATTTCATGTTGAATTTTAATTGTTCCAGTGCTTTGCTACTCTGAAAATTAAAAAATTGAAAATTCTTCTATATTTGCTTTATTCTTACATTATAATGGGAAATCAAACTATTAAATATGACAATGTTATAAAAATATACCTTATATATAATGCTCCCTATATTGATTGTGGCTTATAGTTTTAATATCTATACTTATTGTATCAAATCCATTATGATTCATTATTATTCTTTAAACTCTACGATCACTATCCTGGACTGCAAAGCTAATCTCTGATCTTCTAATTGAGCAAACTAATCTGATCTCTATGTTATTCAATTTACCTTTGTTTTTCTTTCCATTTAATTTCCAATGAGGTAGTGACATTTCACATATTGTTTATCAAGTAGAAACCTTTTCCCTAAATAATTGTCCTTGAACCTGAAGATAATGAATGGAACAGAATAACCCTTGAGTGGCAAGTTTGCAATAACCATTCAGAAATTAACTGTGGAAAAAAAAGTTATTACTTCTTACTACATCCACAACTTTCAAATGACCCCTGTCCTCTCTGGAAAGTCATTGCAATAGCTGTTGATGAGGGTGAACTGTGCGAAATAAATACAACAAAAACATATCGGATATACAAATAATGACATGGAAACATCATAAAAATGTGCATTTTCTAGTATAGTGATGAAGACAAAGGTGACTAGAGGCCAAAAATGCCTCAATTGCATGGGCCCTACTGAACAGCACTCCAGTTAGGGCTCTGTGTCTGGCTCTATTATTTAGAGGCATTTGAAAAGCTCTATGTTGGATCAATCTAAATCACAAGAATGTACCAAATCAGTGTCTTCCAGGAAGGGATGTCACTTCCTGCAAATTACAAGTTTCAGGCCAATTGGTTTTGGCTTCCTTAACCTCAGATAGCCCTTCCAAGTTTGGAGAGGTGGAGAACATGGCACAAAGTTATATATTCAACTTTGTTTTTTCTACATCCTTCTAGGCCAGTACTTCTCAATTATTTTTGTCATGCCACCCCAGGAAGAAGAACATATTTTTGCCCCCCCCCAGCGCGAATGTAAATAGTATCTTTATTTTAAAAAAAAAAGAACTTTAACTTGCAAAGCAAAAATATATAATATAATTTGAGCTGAGTTTTTAATCAGAAGTGATGGTGTCTGGATCAATGGCTACAATGAGCACATTTTGCAATGTGTAGCTTTTCGAAGCGGGGTTTGAAGCAGGACACAACTCTCAGCTCCAGAGACATATAGAGACAGAAACACAGGGCTTAGCTTGTTATGACAGTGTTTGCCAAGGTCAAACGCGCTCTCCTTTAAGGAGTCTAGCGCCACCCCTGGCGTAAGGCGCCTCACTATTTGAGAACCACTGCCCTAGTCTTATGGAAAAGAATGCAATGATTTCTTCATTGATTAGAAGAATGGCGAAAGACTATACAAGGACAATAGATTTTTCTTATCCTCTAAGAACTTTGCTGATCTTGAGTAAAAATCATCTAATTTCTTTGGAGTTGAAATAATTTCCTCTGAAGTCACTAGGACTTGGTTGGTCCTCAGTTCCACAAACCAAAGCAAGATGGCAGTTACTAGAAGAATGGCTAGGAAGCCTACTCCCAGAAATCTCTGGCTTACTGCTAGAAACTTGAGTTTCAAAACATGATCAAATCTTTAATATAGTTTTAGAATGTATTGCTGAAAATATTTTAAGGGATCCTTCTATTTTTTCAATGAGTTCAGATGTGCTCAATTATATGGCTAGTGGTGCATCAGAGCCCTTTGGATGGGCTTGGAAGGTAATGGGATTAATGGAGGGGCCTTTCTCTGCTGTCCCAGGACAGGTGTCTCCAACCCCCTCCAGCCAGCAGGTATTTGGGTTTAGGAGAATGGCGGGTAGAATACTCATATGCAGTCAGGCTTCCAGAGAGATCGTCTTTATTCATGCCCTGGTCACACATGTGTCTAAAATGTAAACTAGGAAGAAAACCTATGCAAAGACTTACTCAATTAACTAAGCCTGAGATAATGGTTTTGGGGGTTGAGATTACAAACATGTTCTTAGATGAATGCTTCTTTTTATCTTCACAATCAGTAACAAAATTGAACAGGATTGAACTAGACCAGTGGATGGAAGTGCTAATTTTTCAACTAGATGAATAGTAATCATCAGCAAGAATTCTTTATATAGATTATATTATCTACTGCTCTGACTCGAACAATAGAAAGCATATTAAAACAGAAAAAAATAAACACTCGTGCATGAAGTAAAAGGCTGATCCAATCGACATCTTAGATAAAACTACAAATCAAAGAATGTTTATTTCTCCAATGGGACAGTACTATAAGAGATGGCTGACCTATGTACATTAATAGACAAATAAATCCTATCTGTCTCTACAAATGGAATGGAATTGCCAGGATTTATCTTGCCTTTATTTGAAAATAATTGATTGTTTTCTTAAAGACTGGCTCACTCACCCTCTAAGTCAAAAGAGTTTCCCAGATCCTCAACCTTTTTATTACAGAAGTAATTTATTATCCATAGATCCTGGGACAATACCAATTATTCATTATACTTTATATTAATTATAAAACAGTGCATTGTCAGTAATAGAAGGCCAATAGCTCTTGTTGATTAAAAAAATAAAAACAGTTGATTGGGGAAAAGCCTACCAAAATTAAGATGAAGCAGAAAATAATTACAGCACTAAAAATGATCTCAGGGACTTGGATACAACCTTTGTGAAAAAGTGACTCCCAGCTACTCTGTTGTCTGTGCTCATCTGACTTTCCTCTTGAGTGCTAAATGGGACAAATATAGAGAATAAATTTGTTTTGGGGGGGGGACAAATGCATAGAATAAATAACCCGTGTAGTGTGTTGAGTTTTTACAATTCTCATCACTTTCCTGGTAAAATATGTCAAGGGAATATGATAGTATATTGATTTTTTACAGTACAGACTTGATAATCTTCTTGACTTGTCTGCTATAGATTTTAATACTTTTCAATAATCTATGAACTAATTATTTGAAATATATATGCTTTCTCTAGTTTCTTAATTTAAAAATCACTCTAAAATCTATTCTTCAATCAAATAAATAAAAAATTGCAGTTAAAAGAAATATTGGTTTAAAATTGAAATGATTCTCAACTTCAAATAGTATAGATATTTCAATCTTTATTATTATTCATTTTTGTCACTGGACTCAGATTTCCTAGGTAAAGAAGGTAAAAAAAATAATATGTCTTTTCAGTCAAATGATCAAAAGCTAAAGTTAATACTTTGCCTTTCCAAAATCCATAAATTAAAGCATACACTGATGCTTTGGGGAGCATAAACAGTGATAAGGTATAAGGCAAGTGCCTCAGCCCTTGTACTATCTCTATGACCTACTTACCAATAATTTCAATGAGGTGAATAAATGCTACAAAATAATTCAAATATGAATTAAATTGTATTAATGCAATTTTCTAAATACAGAGTAAAAAAACTGAAATTAGAAGTTAATAAAAAGCTACAAAAGAAAATATTTCTTTTGAATTTCCTGAGCACAGCAAAAGGAGTAAGACCAGAAGCCAAGTGCAACCCAAACACAAAACAAAAAATAATGTATTTTATTCTTCCAGATGGCTGTTGTAAAATTTTATTCATTTTCCCCATTAATGATATATAATTAAATCTAGGTTGTCTATTATAACTATGATGTCTGCAATTATCATTATTGGTTATCCATGTGTCTCTTCATTTGTGAAGACTTTTCAGAATATTTAAAGCTTTTATCTTACAATTAGTAGGCAAGGCTTTGTAGTACATCTGTGATCTAGTGGTCAGCACAAAGCTCTTAACCATGAACTTGAAGCTCTCCCTGAGCTACAAGAGAATTACCTCAACTGAGCTCACTACCTTTTCTCTGAAGACCTAATGCAATGTCTGAGCAAGGGAAGAATATAATTAGATATGGACAGATATTTTGATTGGGTCACTCCAGTACTAGTATAAATGTCCTCATTCATACTAGTGGGAGGTCTGATAGATCTCTATTGCAATTTAACTTCTCTTAGATTTTAATAAATCTAATTTTAATAAATCTTTGCTCTCTTTTACTCAAAGAACATGAACACTGATCTATATTTTAATCCCCATCTCAACATCTGCTTCTAGAAACTTCCACTATAATATAACATAAATGGTCCTCCCATTTGATTTAGTTTCACTTGTGGTCCTTTAAAATATAAGATTTTCCATTTATAGCTGCATAATTAACAAATAACAAAATTAGGTGCCATGTAGTTCCTCATAAACTAATTCTAAAGGCTGAATATATTACTTCTGGCTTAAGAGAGATAGTACAGTAGGTAGGGAGCCTGTCTTGTATGTGGTCAAACCAGGATTAATGCTTGACATCCAATATTGTCTCTCTTGAGCATTGCCAGGAATCACTTTTGAGTGCAGAGTCAGAAGTAACCCTTGTGTATCAACGGGGGTGTTCAAAAACAAACAAAGAAAACCCCAATGCAAACAATAACTATAACAGAAAGAAAAATATAACCAACCAAAATTATTGAGTGGACCTGTTATGTCAGACCCTATATGGTAATAAATTATCTCTAAATAAGAGAAAATTTTAGTGACTTATAAACTCAATTTTAAGAGGGTTGAGCTTTGAACATTCCAATATCTCAAGTTTTTGAACTATAAATCAGAGCAGTAAAATGACCTCTTTGGACTTACAATTCAAATACCCCTCATCTGTATATATTCTCTATCTTGGAGAAAGAATAAATGTAGATTTTTTTTTTTTTTTTTTGGTTTTTGGGTCACACCCGGCTGTGCTCAGGGGTTATTCCTGGCTCCATGCTCAGAAATTGCTCCTGGCAGGCACAGGGGACCATATGGGGCACCGGGATTCGAACCGATGACCTTTTGCATGAAAGGCAAATGCCTTACCTCCATGCTATCTCCAGGGCCCAATAAATGTAGATTTTAATTACAAAGAACAGCAAACAACACAATAGCAACAACAAACCTTTGTTGTTATTTTCTTTATTTCTAGACAAACTTTTCCCAAGAACTAGCTTGTTCCTTCTGGAAGGTAAGAAATAAGATTGACTGCTGGAGTTGAATCTTGTATTAGCCATGCTTACTTCCTTACCTAACTTTAATCTCTAGATTTTGCTTAATCGTTTATCTATCTTAGTCCCTTTACATTAGCTTCTGGGCCCAATCTGTGCTCTGGCTCCTCCTGTCTGCCATCCTCTGACCTTCCTTAATTTGGGACTGTGCTGTGAAAATAAAAATGGCACTGAGAATTTGTGTAAGTACGTACACATTTGAGAGCTCACTTTTGCCTTAGGGAACTCAAACATGGGCCTCTTGCTTGTAAAGCATGCCCATTTATAAAGCTTCCTCTCTCTTTCCTAACAGCAAGACTTTA
Organism: Crocidura indochinensis; assembly: GCA_004027635.1. Classification (NCBI taxonomy): domain Eukaryota; kingdom Metazoa; phylum Chordata; class Mammalia; order Eulipotyphla; family Soricidae; genus Crocidura; species Crocidura indochinensis. The sequence continues at coordinate 5,348 of PVKC010005123.1, read as the reverse complement.
TAATAATAAAAATGGTAGCCCAATTATGACATTTGGGTGTTACGATATCAGTGATGCATAAAGTCAAATATAATAGAATTTGGTCAATGAAGATGACATATAATATATAGGATAGTGTTTTATGTTAATTAAACAAATACTCCTTGACCTTGAGTAATATTTGCTCTTACCCAAATCAATCTTGGTTAAGTGGTTTCTTAGCTCCAAGAACGTTCACTGTTGCGTGGTGTATGTCCAGTCTCTACCTTTAAGTTAAATTAAACCATAACCTGCAAATACACACATATACACACACCCACTTATGCACACCAGGAAGTGAGAATAAGAGTAGATAGAAAAGCCAAAGAGGCATTGATTAGAACCAGACTACAATGGTCTGAATTTGGATTGGTTGAAATAAAACAGGTAAATCAATCTCCTCAGACATAATAATCTTAAGCTTTAGTTGCATACCCCCAAAGAATCATACGTGTTCACATACATGCTATTATATTGACATAGACAAGCATATACTAGCATATTGATAAGTACATAGTCACATCTCAATATATAAACATTAAAAGGTATATTATATATTACGTATATATTCCCTGCATCTCTTTAATATCAAGAAAGGACTTTCTTTTGCATTATCTGGGGGAAAATAGTATATTCAAAGATGCCAAAGAGAATAATAAATAGAGAAAATGTATCTTGTATTGAAAACATACATTTTGTTCCTTCTGGAGGGATATAATAAAAGGCGCGAGGAAATAAAGACCCTCCTATGTAATGACCTTTACTAAAAGCATAGAGAGTTTTCAGTGCCACTGTTATTCCCTGAGTGCTGTTCTTTTGCACTAATTTACCACCTGAAATTCTCCTTCCCTTTATCCTCCCTCTGCTGAACCTCAGAGGTGAATCTGGTACTGCTGACATGGCAGGTCTAACACAGTCATGAAATAGCTTCACAACAAGCACACTTACCCATTGACCTTCAGCCCTCCTTGGGAGGAGAAGCATCTGGCAGCTTTGTATTACAATATGGGCAGAGCATTGTACGCAGCCCTAGGACTTCTCTCCTTCATGTCAGAAACTCCCCTTAGCCAAAATTAATGAAGGCGCAAATGGGGCATGAGACCCAACTATCCTGTTTTCTCTCCAATAGTAGGTTGAAGGCTTTAAGTCAGGTTAGAAAACAAGCCTCTTAAAGGGATATTTCCTGTCTGTGCCACCATTTTACCAACAGATTTTCATAGCCACATAATCTGATGAGACAAGTATGTTTTTTTGAAATGTCACAAGTGGGGCTGGTCAGATTTAACAAAAAATGTTGATTTGTGCTATTGTTGAAATATTTTTTTCTTGACTCCAGAGATGTTGTTAGTGAATTTTGCTCTATTAATTTTACAAAATATTCCTGATACTAGTTGTCAATTCAATGTGTCTAACCCCAGGTCCTGTGGTGTCCATCTGCCAGAAATGAGGACCCCCCAAGATCAGATCAGTAACCATGACAATAAGATGTAAAACCCCTAGGTTTCCAACTATTACAGAAGCCTTAAAGCTGGTAAAATGAGGTGATTCAATAGTAGCACTTACTGTGAAAATTCAAACTCAGTTAACAAAATAACTGCCTTGTGAGGGACCACTGTGATCCACTCAATTTTTCCTTGGTTGATAATCTCAAACAGAAGCAGAATTTAATTTGACCAAGTTTTTTTTTTTATTTCGTGACTTGGAAAAAATTCCGCAGCAGTCTCACAGTCGCTGACATCCTGTGGAAACATGACTGACTGCTTTCTTCCAGGCTGATTTTCTAGCCAAGATTTTATGGAATAGAAACAAACTACCCTTTTGGAGCTAAGGACAGATATTATAATGCTTTAAAATAATAAAGATAAGCCCTCCCATTATAAAGAGCTAACCATTGTCTTGTGCTTAGACTTATCTATAAAAGATGTGAAACTCCAAATTCCAGTGTTAGTCTACTCTATTGCAATTTCTGATGGACCTCTCATCTGATCTTTGTCTTATCCCCCTGTGGGATCTGAGACTGCAGGGACTGGCACAAACACTATTCCTGTCCCTGCTGTTTTGGCCAGGAGAAAGGATATCTTTGACTATGGAACCTGGGGGTTCTTCATTAGAATCTGTGAAAACTCCTTTATCCTAACTGAATGCTTGGAAATAGAATACAGTAGCAAGTTTTCCAATTTCCTTCTAGACTTAATGATGAAGATGAAATTATGAGGAAGACATGACTTTTCAAGAAAGAACATAATCAGTGAATAAGATTTGAGGCAAGAACTTGGGAATCAGTAGCAAATATTGTGATGGCTATGGGTAGACCTTAACTGCATCTCTGTGTTTTTCTGAGTTACTTAAAGGACAATGAGAGAGAGAGAGAGAGAGAGAGAGAGAGAGAGAGAGAGAGAGGAGAGAGAGAAAGAGGAGAGGAAGAGGAGAGAGAGAGAAAGAGGAGAGAGAGAGGAGAGAGAGAGAAAGAGGAGAGAAAGAGGAGAGAAAGAGGAGAGAGAGAGAGAGAGAGGCAGGGTTCAAGAGAATCACCCAATGTATATCTTGCTTCTAGGTTGCTTTCATTTAGGCAGAGGAATTTCCTCATTAATCTGCCTTCTGAACTCACTTCTCTAACTACAAATTTTAAATTTACACAGAACTCCTGTGAGTAAAAGCAAGAATGAAGTGTTGACTAGTTTCTAGAAGCTCTTAACTGATTCGAGCTGAATTTCCAACACAGAGAAAAAAGGTGACACCTAATGAAGTGAGAAAGTGGGCCAAAGAAATCTGGATAATCTTCCATTTTCTGGAATATGTCTCTCGCTTATGGAAGGAACTAAAGCAATGTAACCTTCATTATGAGTCAGCAGATGTTTCTGATGTTGGTGGGCTCCGTGGGCTTCATAGAATCCAAGTCCCGTTTCTACCAATTCTAGCATCCTGAGTGAGACAGGGATGCAAATATCGGGTGCTGGACTTCAAAGACTGCGCCATATGGAGTCAGTCAGGAAGGTTTTACTGTCCAACATAAAGCATCAGAGGGGTCCAAATCCTGAAAGCTTGTTTGGTTGGACAACAGCTGTGACAATGTTACTCCACACAAGTAAACACACAGCTTGGGTTAAAGGGAAAGTAACACTTTCTTGCTATGTGTCACCAATGTCACCCATCCCTTCTGCTTGATGAGCTGGAAGTACAGAGGTGATTATAAAAGGAACAAACAAACAATGTCCCAGTGACCATATTTTCTTTTTAAGGGTAAGGGATTTTCAGGAGAAGACAGAATAACCCATGTTGGGTCCTAAAGTTTCTGAGTGCCCAAATCATAATCCTTTCCAGACATTGAAAATAAATAATATCCAAATGTAGCTAATGTGGTAGAGACAAGGTGGAAAAAAGAAAAGGGCATAGATTCAGATGACAATTAAGCCTAATGGTGTTATTATACACACAAACACACAAAAAAATCATACAGTGAGAATTGATATGATGTCACCTAATTCCCTTGAAAAAAAGCCTGTGCTATCAGAATTATTTGAGGTGAAAAATAAAAACCAGGAAATATTTCTATTTAAGATTCCCTAAGTTTGTTTTACTTGAAACTAAGAGTCGAAATTTATATTCTGGAATTTGAGATGTTGAAAGCCACATAAGGCAGTACTGCTTCAAACAATAATAGATCTTGGTACTGCTCACAAGAGAGTATGTAATTTCAGGAATTGAACCAGGATCTCTTGGCCTGCCAGGTAATTAACATAGTAATACTTATAATAGTATTCATATGAGTGTCTCTATGACCCATGCTTAAAGTTTTATTATTAGGATTTTCAGATCAGAGAAACTAAACATATAGAAAATAAATGGCCTGCTTTATCACATCCAACAATCGTCTAAGTTCTAACATTCTAATTTATTGAAATTAAACATATATCCATACACAAAAGAAAAATTCCTGTATTGGTCTTCTTTCTCCTTTATTTGTTGACCTGACTGTTTTAAAAAACCAAGATTAACATTATAATATAATGGTCTCATTTAAATAAGTAACCAAAGGTAATATGCCATCTAATTCTTGATGTTACTAAATATACATAAGGCAGAACAAAAGAAAAACATATAACTCATGAAAAAACTATTTGAAGTATATTGATTAATACTTTCTCCTCAATTCAAAAGTGATTAGTTTAAATAAGTTAATATAGGGATCGGCGATGTGGCACTAGAGGTAAGATGTCTGCCTTGCAAGCGCTAGCCAAAGAAGGACCGTGGTTCGATCCCCTGGCGTCCCATATGGTCCCCCCCCAAGCCCGGGGCAATTTTTGAGCGCTTTGCTAGGAGTAACCCCTGAGCATCAAATGGGTGTGGCCCGAAACCCCCCCAAAATAAATATAAAATATTCCCCATATTATTTGACTTATATATTAATCAGACAATATATTTTGTTGATAAAATTGCATTCTACTGATCAAGAATATGACCAATCTCTGCCTTTTACTTGGCAATCAATTATTAAATAGATATAGAAAGAAAAAATTGCTTAAAACTACAGATAAGGAATCACAGAACTAGAAGTTGCAGTATTTAGTGTGTAAAAAAATTAAGTAAATAAAAAAATTTTTTCAATGGCTTTTTAAATGTTTAACTTTGAAAAACTAACAAATAACACAAAAACATTGTGCTATCTAAAATAAAATTTACATTATTTTAAATAAAAATTAAATAAGATATGAATGTTATGGATTCAGAATATGAATAAGATAACTTCAATATTGTTAACTTTTTTTTGTTTTTTTTTGGGGGGGGGTCACACCTGGAAACAGTTGGGGATTACTCCTGATGTTATGCCCAGAAATCGCTCCTGGCAAGCTCGGGGAACCATTCGGAATGCTGGGATTCAAACTATTGCTGTCCTTCTGCATGCAAGGCAAATGATCTACCTCCATTCTATCTCTCCGGCCCCATGTTAATGTTTTATTTATCTTATTAAGGTGAGATTTTTTCTCAAAAAAGGGGAAGAAAATTTAAAAAAAAATTAAGAACAAGTCCCTATAATTTGGTCTGCATGATTTCTAAGTTAATATGTGATGAACTAAAACCTATAAATGCTCTTAAGCATTAAGAAATGTATTGGGGCCCGGACAGATAGCACAGTTGTGTTTGTCTTGCAAGCAGCCAATCCAGGACCAAAGGTGGTTGGTTCGAATCCCGGTGTCCCGTATGGTCCCCCGTGCCTGCCAGGAGCTATTTCTGAGCAGACAGCCAGGAGTAACCCCTGAGCACCGCTGGGTATGGCCCAAAAACCAAAAAAGAAAGAGAAAGAAAGAAAGAAAGAAAGAAAGAAAGAAAGA
>PVKC010005122.1:0-33971 GCA_004027635.1 Crocidura indochinensis | reverse complement strand
GCCTTACCTCCATGCTATCTCCCGGGCCCTTTTTTTTCTACTTTTACAGCACGCATGTGTTCCTCCAGAACTCAGGAGAATGAGGGAGCATATTACTGTGAACTTTCAGGGTGTCTAATAGTATGGAGTGCCCTAATGAATGAATACATGAACGTAAATGAATGCAAAAGGGGGCATAATTTGAAGGCCTAAATGAGAGCATACTCACTGCTACTTTTATCATCACTCATTTCATCATCCATTCATTCAAGAAGTATTTTATGCAAGTGTCTGACATGTGTTCTTCACTGGAAAGTCTGGAGATTGTAGAAACATACAGCCACAACAACCCTCATTGGATTCTGAACAATGGGAAGAAAAAAATAAGGAAATAGTTATGCCATTAATTAATTTCCTTGTGACGCATCCTGTATGTACAATAACAGAACAGGACCTATCTGGTGGGATCAGTGGGAAGCAAGCACACCTGTAAAGGGGCAAAAGTATGTCATTGTAAAGGGAACTGCGTGTTTTTATGGTGTTGTCCTGGTTGCCTCTCCACCCTGGTTCTGTGCCGTATGCACACCTTGCTGACCCTTCCCTGCCCTGCATCTTCATTTTCAGGGGGTCAGTGTATCTGAGAGCTACACAAAGAGGACTTTCCCAGCCCAATCAATAGACCCCAATGAACTCTGACTGGAAGAAGCATTATATTTACTTCCTGCAGCCCTCTCTTGCACTGGCATAAAATCCGCCATGTGACATGTAGACGAAGTGAGTCAGATAATAGCCTTGGCTTCTTTGTTCGGGTCAACAGATACATCCCTGAGAAGTGCCTGTGAATCAAGCAGCAGTAGAAGGGAATTGACATTAAAGTTGTGATCCAAAATTGTGACTCCAGTGTTTCTCCAAACCTTGCAGCATTTCTCCTGCAAGGCGGCAAATATGGGGGCTGCCATATGAATGAGTTAGAATTAGATAATATAATGTGTGTGCATTATATTTAGTTCCTTAGAGAAATGCTGTCTAAATACATAGTGTTCGCATCAAAGATAATGATACACTACTCTATTAATAGTGCTCTCCTATCTACCTGCCAGCTCTTTCCTGAGGAGGTGGTACAGATGAATGGGCAAGGGCTGGGGGGTGCTCTTTGCAATTCTTGATTAAAGGTCCTCCAGGCAGACGTGGAATTTTAAATGTACTCTATGACTGTCAATGTCATTGTGTTTTCTTCTCTCACCCTGGAGTGTCACCGCCTCCCATTGCAGGGGATCAATTCCTCCTGGCTGTTGCATGCCCTGAATGGCATCAGAAAAGCAGCAATTCACAGCTATGCAATCAGAACAAACATGTTTTTAACTGAGAGTACCATAGACTTTCTGGACTGGCTCCTGTCTGTCTGGTCCTCACCTCTCCATGACCCCAGAATCTCCCAAGATTTTTTTCATTTCCACCTCCTATAAGATAGGAATATGCAAATTATATACCTGATAAAAGGCATTGAAGTAGACACCCTGGCCAGTCAAAGATATAAGTAAGAAACCCAGTCATGTGGAAGCCATTGAACCTGAGGCTGGGTGGAGAATTAGCATTGATTGAGCTACAAAATCCAATTCTTGTCTAGAAAAGAGTGTGGAGGATGATTTGATGGTCCATGGAAGCAGCCAGAATCAGTCCAGACAAAAGCAATTTAATGGTTCTCTCACCCAGTTGAATGTCTCCTAGGGATCTTGCTCTAAATCCAAAATTCTTCGGCAGGACCGTTCTATGCCATTGTTGGCTTCTCCCACACACCCTGCCATGTAAACAAGACTCGGGAGCCTTGAAGGTCCTTCTCTAATCAAAAGGATTAAAATAATGAAATGAAATGCTTTGGTTACCACTGTCTCACACCCAAAAAACAAAGAGGAGTTTTAGAAATTCATAATAATTTCCCTTTGAAAGGCATGCAGGTAACTTGGAGGTAGCACAAGTAAATAATAATTTCCATTCGATTTACTAAGCTGGGGGAATAAGCAGAGTTAATATATAATGGCATGAAATGCAAGACCTATCCTGGTATATATCCCTACTCTGTAATTCTTTCTCAGACGAGACCAAGTTGATCTTAGAGTCCTTTACCTGGCCCAAACGTGCACCGGTCAGATTTTCAACCATTTTTCCCTTCCCTCTTCTGTTCCTGTCCTAAAAACTAGGAAAAGAATGATCCTTTAATTGGTTGTTACAGTTATAACCAAAAAGTACTATCAGACTTTCATGACACTATGACACTATATTGTGAGTTTTTCTTGGATTACCCCATGTAGTTAACCCAAAACCCTTACGATGGAAGTTTCTACTGTTGCCTGTCTCCAGCTAGGGCCCACACAATTCCTATCAATGAAATAATTTACAAGAAGTTCTATAGCTCTTAAATAATCCCATGAAAATTTTAAGTGTAAGTTCCACACTCAGTCCCTGAATCAAGCTTTGGCACCACTACTTAGAAGATCCAGAACATCTTATAGAGATTGGGATTCACTGTGTTGATCCAGTTAACCAGAGAGAATTAGCTTCCATCTTCCCAATGTGGTTGGGTTTGAGTATGTTCCCCCCCACCCCCCAGCTAATGACTGGGAAAAAATAGGTGCCAGGCTGATGATGACCAGAGTCACTTTATTCCATTCCAATAATACCTATATAGAATAAGAGGAACTGGATTAAATGCAGAGTGGCAGGGCCAGGGACATAGCAGAAGGATAGCCAAGGAGAAGTGAGGTGGCAGAGAGAAGACAAACATAAACATTGGAACTTAGTAATGTCTCGGGAGCAACACAGTGAGCAATAAATGTGGCTTATAAGATTGATAGGTAATCTCCCTTAACCAGGGATCTCTGTGAAGGAGGAGGGATGGTTCAAGTTAAGCCTGAGAGTAACCACTAATTGTAGGTAGATGGTGCCCCTTTTTGTACTGTCTTTCCCCATCTCTGAAGCGGTGCCTCTAAAGCTTTTGCCTTAAGGACAATCGCTGTAGCAGTTGCTCTATGGGACTTTGTCTGCCAGGTGGTTTGGGAATAGCACCACAGGGGGATCCAACAGATCACAGTAAAGTCAATATTGCAATAAAGTGAGTCACCAGAAATTTTTGTTTGCCAGTGCATACTAAATTTACACTCCTTGTTGTCTATTAAATTTGCAAGAGCATTATGTCTTAAAATATATAGACATACCTTAATTACACACGGAAGAGATAGAAAGTGGGCACTGGCTGTTATCACTGGAAAGTGACACCAACAGATTTGCAAGATGCAGAGCCGTCACAAATCTTCAATGGTAAAAAAGCTCCATTATTGGATCAAAGAAAGAGTTCAATGGACCGGAGCACATGCTTTGCATGCAGGAGTCCTGGCTTTATTCCCTGACATGACATAGCACCCAGAACACCCCTGGGCACCAGCCCTGAGAACTGGCCCAGGAGTGGGGAGGCAAATGTCATAACCAGACTCCTGATTCAGGAGAGATGTTTTATACCCCAGTACCAGTGTGTGTGGCAGAAGTAACAACATAAAACAAAAGCTCAGTATCTCCTACCACCATAAAATGATGCACAATAAAAGCGAGGCATGCCTGATTTCATTAAGTGTTTATTTATTCCTTGCGCAAGCATAGAGTGGGGACTATCTCTGGTCCAGGGACTGGTAAACCAGATAATCACAGTTCCTGTTTTCTTGGTGGAAATAAAAAAATGGCCATACACAAATAAGAAAAAATGGCCATACACAATAAAGACAAAAAAGAAATAATATGATAGTGAGATGAGCGAGAGCCAAGCAGATTGGGTAGGCCCAAAAGTACCAATGTATAGGAGACATTTAGACTGGTCATAAGACTGCAGAAGGATGGTTCCAGGCAGAGAAAATAACTAATGCCAAGGGACCCACATAAGAAGGAGGCAGATGCACCTGAGAAAACAGAGAGAGAGTGAAACTTGGGCAGTGTGTGACAAGGAAGAATGGCAGGAGGGAGTGGGGTGGGGGGGCAAAAGGGATTTTTGCAGCTGAGCAGGTGCTCAGTGAGGTTCTGGAGACTGCAGGATCAGCACCACCTGGGAGCTGGTTTGAAATGCAAATTCCCCAGCTCCCAACCTGACCTCAAAAGGCAGAAACTTTGAGGAGGGGGCAGAGTGGTATTTTATCAAGCCCACTAGCTTGTGCTGAATATGCTCAAGTTTCAAGACTTCAGGAACCAGTTGAATCTTATCCTAAATGCAATGGAAATGACTGATGGTTGGAGTCAGAAAATGTCATGCTATGATTAAAACATTTTTTGGACGGCGCCGAAGCTGTGGGGAGAAGAATAGGTGGTCGCAGGGCACAGGCAATGGAATAGGTAATATTTGAGCAGGCTGGAGAGAGAGAGAGAGAAACTTTTTTAAGCAGAGTTATGTGGCAGAGTGGGGGGGGGGGGCATCAGCCTGCTGAGGAAAGGCAGGCAGAGACTGGGAACACAGAACTGGCTGCCATCTGTCTGGAGCAGTTCAAAAGCAATGTCCTCAGGACATTCCACCCTCTCTGACTGACTCCCTCCCTGAGCTCTAAAAATAGAGAGAGCTTGCTGGAGATCCTGCCTGATGCAATCCTTGAACTGGCACTTTGCAGCTGAATTCTCCTAGAGGTGGCTCTGTGCTCTCAGGGCAGAGGGCAGGGAAGAGGAGAGCTGCTGAAGGGAGGGATTTTGGAGGCTGGAGAATGTTAACCAGTTTCCTCAGGAACCATTAAACCAGGGACCACTCTTGTTTACATCTCAGACACACACCGAGTTGAGGAAGAACTCTGGTTTCCAAAACCAAGGGATGTGTTTGGTTATATTTGTCATTACCTACCAAATTCCGAGAGAGAGAAATAGGTCTCATGTCCTCCGTGATATGTATGGGCTCCAAGAGGAACAATGACTTGGTAATAGGCAGCACGTAAGTAATAGCATTAGTGCTCATATATATTTTCTTCGCCATGGTCTAATATCATCTCCACTAAACCTAAAGTGTGACTGGGATGTGGCTGAAGTGTTAGCACACAAACTTTGTATATATGAGGCCCTGGGTTTGATCCTTGTACCACATGCTACCCAGAACTAATACCTTTCACCAGTAGTGGGTCCTTGGTAAAATAATGCTGGGAGAATCCCTCTCCAACAATAATGATAAACATCAAAAGTCCACAAGGCATTATTACATGGCCATGAAAATGGATTAGGAACAGGATAAGATCATACAAAAGCTGGATGGGATCTTGTCTGTCGAAAATGAAGTTCTTTTGTTCATCCTGAGTTCTTTATATTGATTCTGATTTTTAAAATATGGTATAAAATATTGGCATTAAAATATTATTGGGCCATAAAGGCATATGAAAAAAACACTCCACGTCACTGATAATCAGAGAGATGCAAATTAAAACAACAATGAGATACCATCTCACACCACAGAGACTGAAAACACATCACAAAGAACAAGAGAAAGGCACTCCCATTTACTGCCATGAAATGTGGGGGTCTCCCCCAATTTCCCGTCCAGCAGGATAAGTTCTGGAGACCCCAACAATAAGTTATTCGACAGTTCACAGAGTGGACACTCAGCCTGGAAAGAGAAGAGGGAACTGGGAAATAATGAGGCTCGGGTCTGGGTTCTGATCGAGAGCCCACCTTTATTCTGGGAAGACGGCTTTATATACAAAATTCAAACAAAGAGAGACAGAGAAAGAGAGTCATGCAGGGAATATTCTGTAACTTCTTACAAGAATATCTTATTTTTTCAAGATTAACAATTTGACACATCATAATGCTGGTATTCGTAAATTATGAGGCCTAGATTGTTTTATAGAACAATACAGCACAGGATCTAATCACACTGTATGGTCATCAGCCTCTATTCCCATGGCTTATCAGCCTCGATTCCCATGGGAACCTTCTGCCAGCCCCCATTTCTCTTGGAACATTGGTGTCACGTGGGTGACTCCTCTATCTTTAATGTTACATTTCTTTTAGGCCCAGGAACAAATGACCATATTCTGCAATTTTGCTTAGCTTGCAATCCATGTGGATTGTCACGTAGCTGACTTTGGCTCAGGTTGTTAGAGACTCCATTTTGAGTTTAGAAAGAGGGCTTTTATATTTAACTTCCATGGTCTCCAACAATGAAATGCTGATTAATCGAGCCCTTTGGAAAACAATATGTATATTCCTCAAAAAACTAGAAATTGAGGTCCCATATGATCCAGCAATACCATTCCTAGGAATATATCCCAGGAACACAAAAACACAATACAAAAAAAAGAAAAAAAAAAGCCCTCTGTACTCCTATGTTTATTGCAGTACTATTTACAAGAACCAGAAACTGGAAGCAACCCAGGTGCCTGATAACAGATGAGTGGCTAAAGAAACTGTGGTACATCTACACAGTGGAATACTATGCAGCTGTTAGGAAAAAAATCAAGTCATAAAATTTGCTTATACATGGATGTATATGATGGACATTATTAGTCTGGGTAAAATGAGTCAGAGGGAGAGGGATAGACATGGAATAATCTCACTCATTTAATGGGATATAAAAAGTAAATTACAGTATGGTAATAATATTCAGAGACAAGAGAGAGGAGGATCAGGATCAGCCTATGGTAGGAAGTTTGCCACAAATAGTGGAGTAGAGAAAGGATCACTATGACGATGACAGAACTAATCACTCTGGACAATAACTGGGTGTCGGGTGGAGATAATATGATGTGCATGGTACCCCTCCATTAACAATAGTGAAATCCACAGTGCCTAAAAAGAAAAATAAATGAGGGGGGTTTAAGTGTCTGCCCCAGAGATAAGCAGAGGGGAAAGTGGGAATGAAACTAGGACATTGGTGGTTAAAGACATTTAGGGGTGAAGGGTAGTGTACATTATAAGACTGAAACTCAATCATGAACAACTTTCTAATAACAGTGTTTAAATAAAAGGAAAAATCAATTATTGGGCCACGGGTTAAGGCCCTTGCCGAGTATGTGGGAAGCCAACCTGGCTCAACCCACGGCTGAACATAAGGTGCTTTGAGTACTGCAGGAGTGTCTCTGAAAACAAAGTCAGAAGTAAGTCCTGAGCCATCTGGGTGTGACCCAGAAACAAACAAACAAAAAATTGAATTTTGGGGTACACATAAGTTTTGTAGTTGTAGCTGCATTTGCTTTGCCTCTAACCCCCCTTAGCTCTGGCTGTATAAATACTACACTATTCTTACCCATTATGGATCCAAGTCTTGTGGCTTATGATTGAGCCCAGGTGGAAACCACCATGCCACTTTGTCTGTGACAGTCGGTGTCATTACTGATTTCTACACCCCTGTTAGCATTTTTAGAGAAGTTTAGAAAGAGAAGAAATGTTTGTAGAACACATAGGAAAGAGAGGAAACCTGGTGGCAGGCATTCGTTTCTCTCCTACCCCCTCAATCCTGAGCAAACACAGTCATGGCTGGCTCCTCTCTTGGTCTTTGCTCAGTCTCCCAACTGTCCTGTCTGCTCTCTTCTGGGTCCTTCTCAGGGCAGGCTGGATGACAGGCTTCAACTCTGGCAAAACAGAAATGAGTAATTGTTCATAACCGATGTTGGAGCATAGCCACTGACCTGGAGGGGACCTGCTCGTGGGGAAAGTGGCACAGAACCAGATCGGTGTTGTCTCCATTTTAATTTTGGTTTGTGTATTCTTGTGGAAATAAACCTTTATCTTTGTCCGGGGAATATTGAAAAGCACTAACAGAAACAAACAAACAAGAATTCAGCATGCGGGGGCCAGAGAGCTAGTACAATTGGTAGGTTGATTCCCAGAACCCCATACAGTCCTCTGAGCCTGTGAAGACTGATGCCTGAGTCAAAATCCAGGAGTAAATCCTAAGCACAGCAGGATGTGACCTAGAAACAAACAAATAAAATCAAAAGAAAAAAGAAAATGTCTGGAGCATCAGCTAATCTTCCATATAGTTAAGCCTCTAATTGAAGGATTTTTCTCTACCAAGCTCAGAGACAGTAATTTTTCCTAGACTTGCTCTAAAAATTATCTGCCAGTAGCGTGGGCTTTGTGAGAGCTCCAGTGGGCAGGAAATTAGGGTGGAAGGTGGGAGCTTTGGCTGAATTTGTTTGATCCTGGGCCTTAGAGTCTACTCCTCTCCCTTCATTATAGAACGCTTTTCTTAAACCTCAAGTTTTATGTTTACACAATATGAACTTCTCTCTTTTTTATTTGGATCAAAAATTATTCTTTGAAAATGAGATTTCCAGCAGGGAGAGAGAGAGAGAAACAGACAGACAGACAGACAGAGACAGAAAGAGACAGAGATAGAGAGTCAAAGAGACCCACTATCTCCAAAGCCATTTTCTCCCTTCAATGCTGGGAGCAGGCATGCTGTTGATTTTATGGATTATTCTCAATACCTTCCCAAGGAAATTATTTATCAGCTTATTTATCAAAGTATTTCCCAGAAAGTTATTTATCAACTTCAAGGCACAGCAATCCTTTATTTCCCAAATTCTGTGTTTTTGTTTATTTATTTATTTATTTATTTTTGTTTTTGGGCCACACCTAGTGACGCTCAGGGGTTACTCCTGGCTATGTGCTCAGAGGTCGCTCCTGGCTTGGGGGACCATATGGGAACCGGGGGATCGAACCGTGGTCCTTCCTAGGCTAGCGCAGGCAAGGCAGGCACCTTACCTCCAGCGCCACCGCCGGGTCCCGTTTCTTGTTTATTTGGGGGTTCTACTTTTTTAACTTTCCCTCTTTACTTATGAGAGGGAAATATTAAATCAGAATCATCCTCCCTGTAAATCATTTCTCTACCCTACTTCTTTGGGGTAAATTTGGGGAAATGTGGATTCTAAATAGGGTTCTAAAAAAATGAAGTTCCCAATGACACTGAAACATCTATATGAAATTAGCTGAAATCTCAATATAGGTCTACTGCATGGAGATTAGAATTATTTCTCTTTCAGAAAAAGTAGGAAAGTCTACAATTTCAATTTCACAACAGACAACAGCTTTTAAGAAAGCAAGATTCAGATTCTCTTATTTTGTGAAAGGTTCAGAACACTTTCCTATATCTTACTCCACCATACTCCCACTTATGTACATGCTCAGATAATCAGGAATATTAAACACTCCCTACCATAGGGCAACAGAGAGGGAAGAAATTTTTATAATAGCATAAAATGAGAGCACTGTCATCTTAGATACAAAAGTGTAGTTAGATTGTGAATGAATGGATTCGTTTTCCCATGTGTGTCAGCCCACACACACATATATACGTACTTTTGTTTTTGTATGTTGAAATGAAAAATAGGCAAGCTTGGGAGCCTACCTGAGATTTGTGTCACACTTAAACTTGAGTTACACAATGAATGTGAGTTGATAAACTCCACAGAAACCGTAAATATACTAGAGCTCAATATGCCTTACCTAGTGAAAATTCTTACAAGAATTCTTACAGGAAGAGGCAAAATGGGTGCTTCCTATAAATGTTCATATCACTAGATTGTCAGCTTTATGACAGCATTTGGAATATATTGATGATATATAATAAGTAATGGATAGATGGATAAGGATAGATGGATAAAGGATAGATGGATAAGTGGATTAGTTGATGGATAAATAAATAAAACAGAGACCATGTTTCCAGTGAGCTTTTCTTTTCTTTTTCTTTTCTTTTTGGGCCACACCCTATGAAGCTCTGGGGTTATTCCTGGCCATTTGCTCAGAAATCGCTCCTGGATCTGGGAACCATGTGGGATGCCAAGGATTCAATCAAGGTCCTCCTGGATCAGTTGTGTGCAAGGCAAATGCCCTACCACTGTGCTATACTCTGCCCCCCCCCATCCAGAGAGCTTTTCAAAGCACTAAATCCAGAGCAGAATTAAGCACAAAAAAGGAACCAAAGAAGGAAATGAGAATTAAAACATTCTCTAAACCCTCAAATTCATACTAGCTCTGAAGGCAAATTAATTACATATGAAGCAACTAGAATCAGACAGTACATGATTTATTTAATCCAATAGTTGGAACCTAAAGAACTTGGCACAGACTGGATAGCAATGACATCCTTCAGATCTGGCACTACCTAAGCTTTATTTAAATGGGTAGGCAGGACTTAGTCATGTAGAAAAGAGGGAAGTCTAGTCTGAATTTCTTATGTCTTAACTTTGTCTCTTCTGCTGATTCATCAATTTCTACTCCCCTTTTCCCCCTTTTTTTCCTCTTTTTCCTTGATTTGGAGAAGGCACATTTTGTTGTGTTCAGGAGCTTCTCCAGGATATGTGCTTGGGGTCACTCCTAGTAATGCTATGAGGTGAGAGGGAGGAGAACTATGCAGTGTCTGGAATTGAAGCCGGAACTCATATGCAAAGCATGTACCCAGCTTATTAAGCTATCTCTCCAACCCAACTCCTCTTGATATCTAGGCAAACTGAACTAATTTTATACCCCTAAAGCCACCATTATTTTTATCCCAACAGGTCTTATGCATACACTGGCTACTATATCTAGCTTGTTTCTCTTGGTCCAACTTGACTAATTATTCAAGTTCCAAAATATTCCTTTACTTGATAGAACTTCTCTGGGGTCTCCTTATTCTAGACTGTATGCTTCCTCATCTAAACCTTTAAACCTATCTTACTTATCACACTTTACTGTATAGCTTATTTATCTGCCTCTTCACTACAGAGAGACTCTTTGAAGGTATAAATTGCTTTTCTTGCTTGGCAATCATGCCAGGCATGCATCTGTTGCTTAATAAATATTTATTGAAGGAAAGTAAAGGTTGGATGGATGGGATAAAGGGTAAGTTGGTGGGTGAATGGTTGAATGATGGCATGCTAGATGGATTTATAACCAATGAATGGCCAGACAGATCAAGAATGGATGGAGGAAAGGATTGAGGAATGGATGGATGGATGGATGGATGGATGGAGCAAAGAGCTTCTAATGCCTGTCCAATCGTTAAGTGGCTGAGCATTTTCCTCAAGAATTCTCAAGGATGTAATTAAACATTAGGTAGTTTGGTTTCTTATCTGGATGCTCTGGCAGAGTTACTGCTCCTGAGTTCATTAAATTTGCCAGTAGGATCCAATCTCTTGAAGCTTTGTGTTAGAGGGCCCTGTTTTGCTATCCACCATCCAGAGGCCAGACAGAGTCTGTCCTCATTCCTGCTCATGAAATACCCTCCCTCTTCACATCAGGAACATTGTGTTGCGTTCTTCCCATGCTTCAAAGAGATTCGTATATGAATCCATCTAACTTACCCTTCTTCTTTGAAGATCTGTGCTTTTTTAGAGCTTATGTAATTGGACCTACCCAGCTGAATCATCTCCCTTTTTAATGTTAGGTCATCTGTGCCATATAACATATCATAACATGTATCATTATAGGACTGGTAGCTCAGGAAAGCCAGTTGTGAGGACTAA
Source organism: Crocidura indochinensis (assembly GCA_004027635.1). Lineage (NCBI taxonomy): Eukaryota > Metazoa > Chordata > Mammalia > Eulipotyphla > Soricidae > Crocidura > Crocidura indochinensis. Next base: position 22,533 of record PVKC010005122.1, on the reverse strand, counting down.
GAGTAAAACAACGTTGATAGTAAGTCTTACAAATTCTTCCTACTGCAGCATCCTCACTCAGCTACGTTCCTTTAAAAAAATCTCTTTGAGCCTATTTCCCCCAAAAGGTTTATTTGAATAAGCACATTTATACCTTACTTTATCAGATAATTATTCATTTTGAGCAAGCACTAGCATGTAGCAAAATAATTTGTTGATTAATCAGAACTAACTTTTCCCATCACAGTCATTCTCTAACCTGTTGGTTGACTCTTAACACTTGGAGCACTGGAACTGCCTGGTAAATAATAAAAACAGATTATTAAATGATTAGAATTTTAAAAACTGGCCATTGAAACTATTACTGTCTTGAAGATAACTATAAAGAGAAATTAACATCATGGAAAGTATATGATCCAGATCAGGTTTTCCCCACTTTTTTTGCAAGTCACCTGGAATGCCAGCCTACCTTAGGGTATAGATCTTTACCAGTCATCTATGCTGTTCCCCTTCAGATTTTGAAAGCAGTTAGGGTAACATAGAACCATTTAGAGGCAGTGCCAAAAGACATTGATCCTCTGGATCCACACTCCCAATGTCAATTAGAATTACATCTTTGAGCACCACATTGGCTGTGTTCCCACTCCAGCTCTGCCATTTATTTAGCAATGACTCCAGGCAAGTCTCTTAATTTTTCCAGACTTCTCGTTTCTGCTCTACAAAATTGGGCCAAAAATAATATCTCAAGGCCTATCAGGAGTGATCCCTGAGTTCAGAGAGACAGGAGCAATGCCTAAGCACTGCTAGGTATGGTTCCCAAACCAAAGAATAATAATAACAACAATAATAATAACAACAATAAAATCGCTCGCTAGTTATACTGATTAAATGAGACAAAATAGGCAAAGAAAAGTGCAGTTCTTACCACACCGTTTGCTGTTATAAATAAAGTGCCTGCATAGAATAATTCTGCGTAGTGACTGACTCAAAGTAAGTCTATGCAGATATGATATCAAACAGTGGATTTGCAATGTGGCTTATAGCTCCTTCATCATCCATCATCCTTGTCACCCTATTCTGATCAACTCCAATGCCACTCTGAAAACACATTGTCAGAATGATCTATTTACTATTGATTTTAGCCCTCTTTTCCCCCACCCCCGACTCATTAGCATTTAAACAGCTGCTTCCTTTCCCCTAAATTATGTCCCCCAGGTGTTGGGGTGGGGGGAATGGGCAGGGAGTTATTTGAAACACACCCACACCCAGGATGCTCATGGGCTTTTCCTAGCTCTGTGGTGACACTTGTGACTCAAGGGAAGTGTTGAATATTCCAACCAGGGTCAGTTGGATGGAAGTCAAGTCCCTGTACTGTCCCTCCAATCCCCTCTTAGCAAACCTTTTAAAAACAAGAGACACTTCAATGAAAAGTTCAGCCTCTGCTTCAGTAGCATGGCACCACTTGGGTGCTTGTAAGAAATGCAGAGACTCATACACTATCTCAGGGATAGTGCAAATGCACATTCAAGGTTGATAAATGCTGTTTTGGGGGTCATCGATGAATATCCTAAGGCTCTCCATGCCCCTATGAGAAAAGGAGTCTTTCCTGCAGACTTCGGTGATACTTAGCTGGGGTGGGGATGGTGGAGAGTCTGAAGAAGGCACTTAGCGTGTGGCTGGAAAACAAAGAGAATTTTTCTGTCCCAGTCAGAGCCAGAAAGCTGACAGAGCCAGAGATGAGAGTTGCATGTATCCAGTTGGGAGACTAAATAAAAAACCCAGCAGAGATGTGAGATATAGAAGAAAGCTCCCACAGCAAAGCCAGCAACCCTGCCAGCAGATCTGTCCTGTGGCCCAGGTCATATGAACTTGGTGAGCATTAGCTGGCCTAGAACAGGGAGATAAATTTAGAAATGATGAAAAAGAGCCCTTCTTGATATGGTGGAGAGCCATTTAGTAAGAATTGGGAAGGAAGAGGTCACCCAGCCAGTGATTATTTAGAGATTATTTCTAGCAAGAGAAGGCCAAAGGGTGAAGAAGCCACCTACTCACAGTGCAAAGCAGAGACTGATCCACCATCCCTGCCTGTGCTGTCTGAATTTAAATAAGAGCTTTTCCCAGATCAGTTCCTTACCCAACACTCACTGCTTGGGAATGGCACCAGATTTACTCACCTGTTTGCACAATATAGCCTGAGGATCATACTGGCTTGCTTTACTAGCTGTGTGACTCCAGGCAAGTTACTTAACCTCTCTTAAAGGTTAAGTTTCATATTTAAAGTGGAAGCAATACTTGCATTGCCTGGCTAAAGTAGGCAAGTTCTTATGATGCCAGCTAACGTGCAACTGAAACTATTATCTTAGATCTCTCTCTTCCTGTATACAACAAAATTCACAGGGTTTTTTTTTTCCAACTTGACATCCATCCATTCACTCAACAAATTAAATCTTCTATCTTCCCTTTACCTTAAAGGAACTCAAGGGCTAGAGGGCCTTCTTCTCTTTGCACTGCTGAAGACCCAAGGTCTGATTGGCGTTGGCTACTCAATGCAAAGGAATGTTCTGGAATAAGTGTGTGTGGGGTGGGGTGGGGGGAGAGGCCTGAATGTATTTTCTAATTCCTTCAGGCTTTTATGCTGGGAGACCTCCTGAGAGCATTTCTTTTTTCTATTTTTTTTCTCCAATGGCTCTGCCAAGCTATTAAAGGACATGCCTGGTAACCATCCTAAGCAAAGAACTCCAGAAAGGAGCTGATGCATGAGTGTTTGGAAACATGCCTATGCCTGAGAGAAAGCTTAACAGTTGAGTGTGTTTTGCCTATTAGCAGCACTGGTTTGATTCCCTAGTACCACCAGATCCTTAAGCACTGAAGGGGAGGGGGCAATCCTTGAGCACAGAACCAGGAGCAGTTCCCAAGCATCCCCAGATATGATCCTTCACAAATAAATAAATAAGTAAATAAATGCACCACTGACTCTGGAAACAGCTGCTCAGGAGAAACAGACTGTTCAGTTCTCTGAAAAGAGAAGTGAACACTCAGTAACCGTCACTGGCCCAAAGGAGGACTTGAAAAGAGAAGAAACTTAGAACTGAAAAGCCTCCCAGACAAAACCCTTGAGTGAGACCCCAGTTTATTATCGGAGAGCTCTCCTGCTGGCAGGACAATCAGAGCAGGTGAATAAGCAGAGGGTGTCATTCAATAACATTGAACTTCTACTCTCTCTTCCTGCCGAAAATCCTTAGGCTTTTCATCAAGGTAGCCTTCAAAATAGTTCCTGCTCTCATCAGTTATATTTTTACTACAAAAGGTGGAGAAAAGTGATTTGTTTCAGGAGGCCACTGATGCTAGAAATTCACCCTCAGTCCCTCAGTAAGTCATGAAAAGGGCCTTCTTTATACCAGGCATGACCTTGCCTTCTGCAGCTTATTTTTCAGTGTGGGCAGACCATTAACCAATCTCAGGTGATGACTAGTGTGTGTGGAAGGTTAGGAGCAGATACAATATGGTGGACTACTGGCGAAAGTGACTCCTGCTGGGAGGATGAAGATGGTGGAGATGGAAACCCAAGGGGAGCATGTGTGGCATGAAAAAACCTCCAAGGAGGAAGCATTTCTGTGGTGGAATAAAAGATGAGGGTGAGCACAGAGCTAGGCCAGACAAGCATAGAACATCAAAGATGATGTTTCAGAGGGAAAGATACTTAGAGGACAAGTACAGTAGAGAGTGGACTTGTCAGGTATTCAGGAGAGAGAGAACATTAATAATGAAGTCAGAGGGCAGTATAACTGAACATGAAAGATTCTTTAAACCAAGGCAAAGCTTTTGTATTTTTTCCTATTACAGAGAGCATAATAGAACCCAGTAATTGTGAAATACAATAATTGTGAAATATAGTAATGTCTGGAGGTGATAGAATCCCCCTATATATCACTCTCCACCCTCATCAGATTGGGTTCATGTTACTCCTAGTGATAATTGGTGTTCTTGTTAAGGGACATGAGCCTTACCAGTCACTTCACATGCCTAATCTCATTAAAGAGCATAAAGAGGTAGGCATTATTTTATTTTACAATGAGATTTGGAAAGCCTTCATAGGTTACCAGAGGTTCCCTAGAGAGGCATAGGCAGGATTTGAACCCCAGCAGCCAAGTCCAGTCCTTTGTGCCACTGCTTGGGAGGAAAAAGGCCAACATGGAACCTTTGCACTTTCTATGCTGGCTAGACAGATTTTTCTGTGATGGGGTTGACTTTGGAAAGTGAGTATGTTTGGAGTCTAAGTTCTGAAGCAGTGGGGTGTTGGGAGCCAGGCTGCATTGGTAACTGCTTTACATTCACTTCCATGGCAATGGTCCCGACTGGTTCGACAGACTTGACACAGTAGAGTACAGAACCTCTGTAGACATTTAAAACTACAACAGTTTGTGGAAGCTTGGGAAAACAGAGAAGCTGTAAAGAATAGTCCCATGTTATGAGCAAAAATCCTAGGAAGGAATTGGAGACCTCACACTCTTCCACAGAAGGCAGTTCTTAGGCAGTAACATCTGTGGTATCTACAGCAGGGCACAAGGTTCCTTTCCCTTGTGTTGGGAGGGGAGATTCAGTTCCATGACTGCTCCCATCCAACAATGTCTCACATGATGGAGAAAGGCCCAAATGTCTTAATAGCTACGAGGTCCTGAAATGTGTCCCTTAGGAAGCAAAAGTTAGGAGAGGCCCAGGTTTACTTCTGTTTTCAAAGTTCCTAGTTATATCTTAAAGATGAACCAATGTAAAATAAGGCTTCTAAGCTAGTGTTTATTAAACTATTTTGGGTGTTTAAATAAGCAAAATAACACTTTAATCTTTATATATGTATGTATGTATATTTTTCAGTCACAGATCATTGTAGGAACATGCAAACTAGTCATAATTTAGCAGAGCACACTAGAATTAATGAGATCCAGACCATGTCCTCCATGACTGCAGACACCCATCTGGAGATAGCAATGGTGGTTTCTAAGGACCACAAGTTCCCAGAATGTGTGACCTAAGCCCACCAACCTTTCTAGCATCTCTGCAGTGTTCACAATTATAGGGAACTGGAGACCTTGTACTCTGTCCAGGTCCCACTTCCTAGTCCAGCTTGTCACGTTCTCTCTGGGGAGAATGAATGCCATTATAAAGTCATGATTAAGCATATGGCTTGTGAGTTTGAGGCTCTGGGTTCAGTCCCTGGTACTGTAAAACCAAACAATGGTCCAAACATTCTCCCTTGTCTAAAAGCAAGAGAAATAAGTGTGCAAATATGTAAGCCCAAATCATTGTGTGTATGTGTGTTTGTGTTTATGTGTGTGTGATTTCATTAGGCTAGCAACAGCCCTGGGAAATGTAAGCATTATTCAACGTGTTTGGGAGCCACTGAAACTCTTGTCATGGTTGCATGTTGTATTCAGGATTAGAACCCAGACTTAAAACTTGAGCTCCTTTCACTCTTTGAGTATGACCATGATATGAAGCCACACAGAGGAGCCCACTGAGGCTAGAAAGGACCCCGGGGAATGCCATTCTCCTGCAGGCTCAGGGCTATTGGGGCAACCTTTGACCTGTCTTGTCTTTTCCTTTTCCTCCTGTTTCTTCTCCTGGCTGGCTGGGCTCAACTCTCCTCCTTGCTTATGACACTTATTTTTCCATCCACAGCAAAACTATTCACATCAAGGTAATTGATGATGAGGCGTATGAGAAAAACAAGAATTACTTCATTGAGATGATGGGCCCCCGCATGGTGGATCTGAGTTTTCAGAAAGGTGTAGTACCTGGCCCTCCTCACTAACATTAACATTCTTCTCTCCTCTCTGTTTCTTCCTTCCTTTCTTCAGCCCATTTCTCTCCTCTTCCTCCTCCTCCTCCCTTTTCCTCCTGCCTCTCTGGTTCACTTTCATGACTTTCCTGTCTTGCTCTCTCTCACTCTCTCTTCACCCCTCCCCTGCCTCTCTCTGCTCCCAGCTCTATCCTAACTAACCTGCCAGTCTGTCACATGGTTACCAAAGGGGGATGCTCAAGAGCCAATGGCATCAGTGGGTGGGCAAATGGGTCTGGAGAAAGTAGGGGAGGGTCAAGTGAGAGGACCAGAGAGTCAACCCAGAGAGCAACATATACGAGATTCTTGATTTTGGTTAGATGACTTGGCTTTCAGGAAAGACAAAGACCAGGCAGTATAGCAACAAGTAGGAGGGCTATGGCAAAGTGGCGCAGAATCTTAATGCCAGTCTCAGGGTATTGTCCTGAGAGGACAGTCCCTGGAAACAGAGAATCAATGCATTTGGAATTAGGTCTAATTGTAGCCTTGGGCCAACCCCCAGAGCAAGCCCTAGGAACCTTCTTAACTGCTATTTCTTTGCTCTCAAGGTGATTTTTCCCTCTTTGGACCATCACTGAGCTGAATGCTCATGCTTGAGTTTCAGGTATAGGTCCCAAACCTACTCACCATTTTCCTAAGGAAAGGCATCTTAGAGGCTAAGAGCAGGAACTGTTGTAGGGTAGTTCTGATCTGAGAAAAAACATGTCCCAGAGTCAAAGGGGATTTTTCTTCCACTGAAATGATCTCGCATAGTCCAGGCCTCCTCTAGTCACATTAGAAAACTCTTTTTGTGGGGACTGGAGTGATAGCACAGCAGGTAGGGCACTTTCTCTGTACTCAGCTGACCTGAGTTTGATCCCTAGTATCCCTCATGGCTTCCTAAAGCTGCCAGGAGTGATCCCTGGCAGCAGAGAGCCCAGACTAATTACTCTGAGCATGACTGGGTATGGCTCCCCCAAAAAAATTTAAAAAAAAAAAAGAAAAGTAAATCTCTTTAGGTTAAAATGTACTGTAGACTAGAGACTGAGCTTCATTGAGTACTGTTTCCTCTCAAGCCCTGTCTGTTGGTATTTTCCTTTCCCCTAGAGGAGGGGCTTGAATTTGTATTTCATTAAATGGAAGGCAGGAGAGCTGAGCTGGGGCTGTCATCTAGGCTTGTGGTTCCATTTGTTGGAACGACTGGCTTGTGGGTGAACAGCTTGTAGTATAAATTTTTCTTGTCTGTTATTTCCTAAAAAAATCTGTGTGGATTACTTATTGCAGAGAATTGTCAATGTACCATCTTCTCCTGTACTCCCTGGATAGGGGTATGGGATATCCCTTACTCTTCTGGGAACTTTGGGATAACCAAACTTCAACCCAACTCCCAAAGAACGTCTCTTTACAGGTGTGAAGTAACCCGAAAAGGTTATCAAAATGTACTTATAAACACATCACACACACAACACACACACAGACATAAGTTCTCATAATACACAGCAAGTTCTACATCCAATAGCCACCTCAGATCAACTTACCACTTTACCAAGAACAAAACGGTACATGTCTTTGATGCATCAGATTATGAGGAGATATTTTATTAATTTTGTAAAGAGACCTTTTTAGACTATCATTTGTTAGCTCCAGCTTGCGTTTTAGAAGCCATTAGCTTCTTCCCCCAAAAAAGGCAAAATAAAACAACAAACAACAAAACACCACCTCTGTGGAACACACTGATACCCTGGTCTATAAAGGTTGAGGAGAAGCTATGCAGGAAAATCTTAGCCCATAGAGCATTGTCTGAACTGATGGATTGAGCCAACATCATGCCAGCTTTTGATGGGACATGATTCTCAAGGTTTGCTTCCCTGAATGATCTGTCATTTTAGATCATTGATCTGTCATGATGCCATCAATGATCGATCTGTTATGTATCTTTGAAAGAAATCTTGCGTTGATGTACCCAACCCTGAGCCTTCATTACCTTGTTAATCAGCATTAAAGTTAGTCAGCTTGGGGCTTCTTGTCCTTGAGTACAGAAGTTTAAAGGAGACTTAAAAGTTGATGGTTTACTTCATTTCACTTCCATATTTGGCCAAGAGTGTATGTGCTAGAACTAGTAAAGGAGTCATAGGTTATGTTGTGGCTAGTGCATATTTATTTTGACTCTTACAACAAAGCCCTTGGATAAATATTAGAAAAAATTCTGCTGCCTTTCTCTCTTTTATTTCCCTTCTTCATAAAATATTCTTTTAAGATAATTTTTATGGGCCAGGGATATAGTTCAAGTGGTGTTTGAGGCTCAGGGTTTGAGCCCCTATACCACAAGATTTCCCAAGAACTGCCAGTAGACTCAGATCCCCAAGCATCCCCTGTAATCTCCCCCCCAAAAAATGTTTCCTTTTGAGACTCTTTTAAGAAGAAGGGTTAGACACAACCAAGACAGATGAGCTCTTAGCTAAGTCCTATTGGCATATTTTCTGGGGGTAGAAGGGACAAGGGCCATTGGCAAGTCAGTAGTTTTCCTGCTATTCCAAAGAGATATCAGTTACCATGTGACAGCCAATGGAATGAGCTGCCCAACTCACTTCCTACTAACCATCCGCAGGATCTAAAACCACTCCTCCCCCCATCATCATCCCCTTTTCCTTCCCACCCTGTCAACCTGCCCCACTGTCATCCCAGATTTCTCTTTTGCCCACTTCTCCGTGCCTCCTGGCTCTCTTCCCCTCTCACCTATAAGGACGACTCTGACCACGGAGAACAGAAAAGAGCCTTTTTTTTTCCCTATAAGAACAAGCAATTCATCTTAGTCCTGCCAAAAAAAGCCACTGCGTTGGGACCGGGCTGCATGTGCCGAGAGTGATGGGGAATGATTTTATAGGCTGTGCTCCAAATGACCAAGCAACCTACCGACCCAGTCGACACACTCTCTCTCTTGTTGTCCCTACAGGAAAACCATAAGGGTTAAAATAGTAGATGAGGAGGAATACGAAAGGCAAGAGAATTTCTTCATTGTCCTTGGTGAACCGAAGTGGATGGAACGTGGAATATCAGGTGTGAGATTTTTTTTTAAAAACAAAAATATAAAAAAAGCACAACACAAAGAAAGAAAAAATAAACTAAAAGCAATAACAAAAAAACAACTACCCCCCACCATTTCTTCCCTTTTCCTCCTTCTTTCTTTTGACCAATGGACTTTTTTTTTAATTATTATTATTCTTTTCCCTCCTGTATTCTCACTCTCACCCTGTTTTCGGTATCATCTCTGCCTTCTTAGCCTTAGCTTATTTCCAAGCCTTCCTTTTCCACCTTCAGGGCAGTTGACAGTTTTGTGACCCTAGTGAGTTCTTTCCAATGACCTGGTTACCACTGTCCCCTGCCCTCTCCTCTCCTGTAACCCCTCATGGCTTCTACCCACTAATCCACACACACATTTAACCTGTAAATGTGGAGATTCCTTGGTGTGTGGGGAGGAGATGAAAAGAAGAAAGGAATGTGATGCAATGCATGTCCCTGCTCCCTTCCCTGCCTTTCCCCCTTTGCCATCCTCACTCTCTGGCCTGGATTGAATGTGGGGTGGAGGGAAAAGGCCTGTGTTATCATGCTGCTTTGACAGTTTTATGCTGCGTTACCTTCCTTAAGTGCTTGGCAGGTTATTCACTTGCAAAGTGTCCCATAGGCCCCTTTGCCCTTCATGAAGGTAAGTGTTTCATCTAGCTATTACACATTTGGGTAGATTGGGGCATGGAAAGGTTTACCATTTGCCAGAGGCACAGGTTCTGAGAAAAATTTGAGTAAGAGCCAGTTTCTGAAAAAGTCACACAACATGGAATCCTCCCCTCGGCATCCTGCCCCATCCCATTCTAGCTTCTATTCCTAGCTCAAAGTAGGGAGTCTTATTCAAGTCACTTTAAGATCATGAAACCTCTAAAGCAGAAAATTGAGAAGCTACCAAAGGAAGTAATTGCACATATAGAAATCTTCCTAGTCAGAGGCCTCTGGAAAAGGACTGGCATTGGGCATTAAGTATTCATTGAAGAGCTTTCCAACTGGAGAGGAAACTCTAAATGGTGTGGCTAATATTTGCTCCCCCCAAACAAGAATTGGACGGTTCACAGAATCCTGCCTTTGTTTGACATCTGCAGTTAAGCCTATCACTCAAGATCCCAAAAGTAACTTTCATCCACACCAGACAAGTCGCCTCACCTGCTCTTTTCCTTGGAACTCATCTCTTGGAATAAGTGCTTAAGCTCAATTTCTATGGCACTAATTGTGTTGCATCCAGAGTCAAAGTAAGGAAAAGAGTTCTTGAAGAAAATGATCAGATGTCATTACTTGAAAGACTTAGAGGAACTCATATAGGGATGATAAGGATGATCTTAGCAAAGAGCAAGAAGAAGACCCTCACACTTCCCTTTCGTATGAGATAGGCTGTTAGGGCCTTGTGGAGGTTGAAATAAGATTCACTTTTTGTCTCAAAAGGGAGTTTTTTTTCCAAATATTTCATAATCAAAAGGTAAATGGCAACACTAAAGTTTTTCACTCAAGGATAGCTAACTGCCCTCCTGAAAGCTCACCAACCTGACATGTAAGGTTGACCAATTCTTCTTATCTCTTTGGGACTCTCTGGGTGACTCTATGACTGTACTGTACTGGCTTGGATACACCAGAGATAGGGAGAAGAGCCCCTGATTTATCTTCTTCCATGTGTCTGACTGAGAAAGGCTACTGGGATAAACATTAGGTCTCTACTTGCATCACTTCAAAAGAACAATTTCTGCAATCTTCTGGTCTCTGCCACTGAGAATATTCTCAGAATTGTCTCCATGCTGGCCTTCCTTACTCCCACCTCCCGATGGTTTTTATTCCTCATCTTCGAGATTGGTTCATCATAGTTAAGGCTGTTGCAAACTAACTTCATCAATTCCCACAGTCCTGTCCACTGAGGTGCAAATGAAGCAGCCCAAAGTATCATATAGTATAACTGGAAAAGAAGGAAGCGGTTCCAAATAAGAATGATTGCAGTCTAACCTCAAAGCAATCCTCCTTTCTTCCTCCCAAACAAATCCTCGTCAGCAGTTGGACATAGGAGTGAACTTACATAAACCCTGTGTTCTTCCAGACCAAGCAATAAATGTCTTTGGCTGCATCCATTTGAAGTCTCATTGCTTGCACTGAATTCTTTGCCCGAGATACCTACAAAACCCAGGTGGATTCTAATCCTGGATGAGAAGGCAAATATTTTGTCAAGTTACTGGTGTGATCTGCTGCAGAATCTTCTCATGAATGAAGAAGCCATGCTGAGGGATGCCTAAAGAGAACTTGGTCATTTTCTGGCCTCCTGTTATCTTGTCTATGGACTTAATATTCATCCCTTCACTTCTTCCCATCTTTTGGTATTGGAGCATAAGGTTAAAGGTCATAAAACTTGATTGCATAGATTCTGAATCAAGTGAAAACCCATTCAGATTTCCAGAATTCCCTGCTGCTCTCTGAGCGAGATGCCGTACACTGGAAATTGCTTTTCATTATTACCGCTGCCTGTGAGAGTTTTGGACATTCAGAACAGCATAGGCTCTGCATGGTCAAAATGACAATTGCATTACAAAAAATAATAATAAGGACTGAATTTGAAATAGGAGCTTTTTCTTTTTGACAAACAGACTTCAGTCTATGGGCACCCTGGGGGAAGGAAATGGAGAGGATGGATAGGAAACATGGCTGCTGCCTGAGAGTAGAATGAGTGCTTAAGTCCAGAAAAAGGAAGTTTAAAAGCAACACCAATCAGTATAGTCAAAACTGTTGGAGATGAAATCAGAAATGAAGCTCCAGGTGGAAAAGGAAAGCTCTCTCCCTGCTTGGAGCCAGTTTGTTCCTCCCTTTACCACATTCATGCCCATACCCTGACAAACTACACTGGTGCTTCCAATTATACAATTATACAGAGCTATATTGTTTCCTGCTTGTGTCTGGAGGAGTCTGGCCAGGAAGAAATGACTCTAATTGGATCCTAGTGGTAAGCACAGCAGGTGACTTAGCTCTAACATTTCATAACAACAGCAGTAGGTGGGAAATACCCAAAGATATCATAAAGGTAAATATTCTCAAGGTATCATGTCCCTGAAAATTGACCTATCTGTATATCCTAAATACTAAGTGGAAAGTCTCAGACTTCTATAGACAATGACTAAAGAATGGTTCAATCCCTGCTGACTATAGGCCCTTTCCCTGTCAGAAGGATCACCCTGGAGCTAGGGGTGATGTCTATGTACAAACTAAGGGAGCTGGGAACTTTTGGGAAGAGCTACCCCAATTCAAAAGTTGATTTATCTGACATCTTTGAGTCTCTGGTCTCAATTGAAACTTGGGTGCTAAAAGGGGTTCTGTCACACAAATTTGTAGAAAGAGCAAATTGAACAAGTTCTTTTATTATTATTATTATTATTATTATTATTATTATTATTATTATTATCCATATACTTACTATTTCAAGGATCTGTCTATATGTCATCTATCATCTCTGTCAATGGGGTAAAAATTAGATCATTATACTTTGAAATTCCAATGCAGCATCAGAAAAAGTGAGTTGCTAATAGAAAATATAAAATTTTTGGATTCTTGTGTCTCTAGTGTCTATGTCTATAAGCAACTGGATCACAAGCCTGTATTGTACACCTAGGATTATAAACCTAGAGATTCTTAGAGAAACTTAGAGAAACATCCTACCCTTACTCTTTCCTCTACATCCTCATCAGTAACTAGAAGTGCTAGGAGTATGTTAGAAAGTTCTCACAAGAGTCATGGAATGAGAAAACTATACCAAACAATAGTGAGAAGAGAATGTGATCACAGAAATATTTTCTTAAAAAAGTATTGGATATCAAACTCTAAGATAGCTGAGTATAAGACCTAATTCAGGGAGCATCTATACTGGACACATCTTTAACTTCCCTTCCCAGTCCATGTGAGGATCTCATCTTTTTTAATCTCCCTTCTATGTATAACTTAAAGTAAGATAGAGTCTCTCTGGTCCAGATTGTCTGGATTTATTCTGTCCTTTCTGGAACACAAAGACTGTCATCTAGACATGCAGCACCACAGAATATATGTGGGGGGGGGGAATAAAATTGCCAAAATAGTCAGTAGACATATGGCCTTTTGGACACTTGCTAATTACTGTGACTTCACTGAGCACAGAAGAGAGAAAAATGGTAAGTTTGTGGTCTCATCCTCCAGGTTTTATCTATAAAAAGATTAGAAGTGCAAGAGAAACATTTCACAGGACTTAACATTTTTACTAGATTATTCTCTTAGAGAAGCTCAAAATTCAGGTCAGCATCAGAACTAGGTAGGCATTTTGTGATTGGAAAGAATGAGGCACTGGGAAACTGAGGAGTCTAGTTATGAGGTCAGGGAGAAAAGCCAGAAGTAGGCACTGACTCCACTCATGAACATTACCTGGTGCTCTTTGAGCTCTAGTTTAAATATTAGAGTCTCTTTCTCCACTAGCTAGACAACTGCTCCTACTATGAGCAGTCTTTTCCATTTCCATGGTAGACGGATTCTTGTGCCATATTTTTATAGAATGAATGAGATAACCTGTACCCCTTAGAAAATAATAAATGGACAGCTCTATTTCTGCTCCACCCATTTGGCACTCCTTCCTCAACTGCCCTCAGAGTTTCAGGGAATTTGTGAGGAAAACTGATAGCCACGGTCTCTCCCATAGCTCGTACCTTTTGCTATTGCTGCTGCCGCCGCCACTGCTACTGTGCATGCTTCAAACACTTTCTTCTTCTGCATGTGGCTGCGGAGTTCTCACTTACTAAGCTCACTCTTCTCCTTGTGCTGTCAGCAACCACAGAGCCCGGGGACACTTTCAAGATGGGATTTTAATGTTCTTTCCTTTTTCTTTCTTGCCTTTGTCTGGTATCCATTTGCCAACAGCGCTCCTGTTGTCTCCAGGTAAGAGGTGTCTTGCCCCCTTTTCTACTTGCCGGTGTCATTATTTAGCTTAAGACCACTGTTCTTTGATTTATCTCATAGGAACCATGAGCTCACATTAACCTGACAAGTTCTCCCAAGGACTGGGAGATTGATTTGCCCACTTAAAGTAATCTTGAAGTAGATAATTTCTTGTGCATCTTTTCTGTCTGTGAACCCAGGTAAAGGCATAACTGTTCTCTCTGGGGCAGGAAGAGAAAGGAATGGAGATGATAGGTCATAGGCTTGTCTTGAATTTTGATTCATCTGCCCTCACAGGGGCAAGAGAAGAAGTGAATCACAGCTCCATCTCTTAATAGGATCATGATGGAATTTGAAAGAAACGCTTTGAGTTCAATGGATCCAGAGAAAATCATCAGCTACTGGAAGAACATCAAATGAAAAATTTGACACTCTGGAATTATATTTATCCCAGAAACCTTCTATCTCATTCCAGCTATGAGCTCTACATTGTTAAAACTTTGGTTAATTTGTCATTGACTCCCCAAATCATATATGCCATAATGAAGAGAGGAATTGGGTGATTATAGGGATAGAAGGAATTATTTGTCTAGAAATAGAAATTTTAGAGAATTTATTTTGAAGAATCTCATGCAGAATCTTTTTCCCATTCTAAGACATAGACCTACTTTGAGAATGTGTGTATACATGCAATTTGATCATAAAGTATATCAATTTTTGTGAGCAGGCAGATGGAAAAGTATTTACAGTATATTAAATTATGTAATTCTTGGTATATTCATTGTGAGTGATATAAAACATTTCAATATTTTTAAAGAAGAAATTGTACTTCATTGGTATTTTAACATATGAAAAATTAATGTCAGTTAAGTGGCAAAATATATTAGAGAATTCATAGGTATTCAAAGTTACCTACAGGTTACTCTTGGGCTTAGGAAATTTGTGCAATATACATAGTATGAATATTTGCCTCCTTGAAACCTTAAATGAAAAATGTAGGTAAGCTCCTACATTTTCCCTTTCAGAAAAAATTTACTCAGGTTTCCTTGGCTCTTAGCTTTCTTCTGATAACAGGCTAGCACTACCTCCAAACTTATATATACATCATTATTCTTCCAGGGTATTGAAGTCAGAGCATCAGGTGTTCATTCATTCATTCTCTTGCCTGAGATGGTATTTGGGCTTATTAGTTACAATTCTTGCCTCTACCTTTTACCAACCACATCAAGCATTCAACAAAAATGTTTATTTAAGTTTCTTTATACTTCTAGTGTATTTGCACAAATATCAGTCAAAGCTAATTAGGAGAAATGGTGTAATTTCCTAGATATTCCCATATATAAGTATTTCATTTAGGAACTTTTAATTAGAATTTAAGTTCACCAGAAATCTTAAATCCTTGAATATCCCTGGATGAACAGGCAAATATGATTAACAGTGGCTGATAGTGAAAAAGGGAGAGTAGAAGTATTCATTCTAAAACTGAACAACCAAGCTCCAGAGAGGAGGGAGAGCCTGTGCTGTACTTGCCCTACTTTTTCTGTGTCTGTTGAGCATTCATGGCAATCTATTCTTGTCTGGCCTGGCATGCTCTTTGTTCATCCAG
The DNA here is from genome assembly GCA_004027635.1 of Crocidura indochinensis. Classification (NCBI taxonomy): domain Eukaryota; kingdom Metazoa; phylum Chordata; class Mammalia; order Eulipotyphla; family Soricidae; genus Crocidura; species Crocidura indochinensis. Next base: position 7,165 of record PVKC010005122.1, on the reverse strand, counting down.
TGTTTGTTCAATCTTCCATCCTGTTCATAGCTTCTTTCCCTAGCCTTCTCTCTCTTCCTATTCTTAAATATAAAAGGTATGTTTAGCCTACTGAAAATCAGGTTCACCTACTATTTATTCCCTTTACTTGAAATTCTGAAGAGTCACAAGTGATCAAAATTACTATGTTCTTCTGGATTTGAGACTTTAAACATTCTCAAGAAATCAGCTTGAGTTGAATGTAAAGGGTTGTTTATTGCTGAAATGAAAAATGCGGGAATTACTAGCAAAGCACAATACTAAATCAGTGATAGAAAGAAAGTTACGTATATATAGTACTTCTCTCTCCATATATTTATGGAGAAATATATATTTATAGAGAAAGAATGAGAACTTCAAAAATAGAGGGTTGGTAAGAGGATGTTGGCAGAGAACTAGATGGAACAGCATGACTGCCACCACTCAGGTGGTTTCAGATATATATATATATATATATATATGTATATATATATATATTCATGTATATGCCATTAAAGAGATTGTTAAATTGGTATAAAGTTTTTGTGATACACACAAAATATGACAGAAATTACAGAGAAGGGGGAGTAAAATAATACTTCAACTGTTATAAATATATTGATATGGTGTCAGAATCTAGAAGTAGAGGAAGAGCACCCAAAATTTTAAGGAGGCTGTGTCCGTTCCTAAATATTTTTCTCAGAATGGTTTGTAGTCTGATTTCTAAAATGGATACACTCATAGACAGAATTCTGGATGTACCCAGCTTTACCATCAGACTTAACAAATAAGAAGCCTGCAATTTATGGATTAATAAAGTCAGATTGCCAGAGGGTGTCTACTAAGCTTGAAATAAACAGATAGTCATAGATCTTTGATGTATTTCCTAAACTGGTCACCAGCACTCAAGGAAGGACAGCACCATGGACAGCTCCCAAACACAGGGGGACTTAAGCAACCAACTCAGGAATCCTCACCCTCTCTTATCATCCTCATTAGGAAAACCTAAGCAATTCCTATGTAAAATAGAGTCCCTGCATGATATTTATATGTTGGTTATATTTATTTCCAATGAGTTTTTGTCCTTTCAACCTAAGGTACTCAAGTCTTACTCTCCCTGTCATTTCAACAATTTCAAAGATTGAGAAAAGAAGACCTTGGCACCTCACCCATTGTGTCCTTGAGATTATCCAAGCACTAGAGGATTCCCCTAGGATATTCACTGTGTGGAATGAAAGTACTTAAGGCGGCAAATAAAAGAACTAATTGCATATAAGAATGTGGACTTGGATGGAAAGATGTTTAAACCAGCTCTGAAAGAAGCAGGCTGCCAAGAGCAATTTTCTAATCAAAGGGAAATAAAAAAAGATTCCATCTCTATTTAACTCTAATCCAGAAAATATGTCTTCATGGTGAAGTGGTCTTGAAATGGACTCACCAGCTGAAGTGGAAAAACTCCCAACCATTCAACATGATAAGGGACTATTGGTAAATGAGCCAAAATGCCAAGAAATGCAGGGAAAGCTTCAGGGAAAAAAAATAAGCAGAAGAGCTTCCATTTGCTTGGATTTTGAAAAGTATTTGTAGTCCTGAAAAGAGTGGCTTTTTCTTATAGAAAATTTGAGTATCTTTCATCAAAAACTTGAACCTGGGGGAAGTCTTTCAAGCTTTTCATTGTAAACATAAAAACTCACTTTAGAAAAAGTAGCATTCCTAGAACATCTTTCTTTTCCCCTCTACAGAAGAAATAGTGCTAACATATTAAAAGCACCTACTCTAACTCAGTATATGTTCCTTTGGATAAAATGTACCTCCAATATTTTTATCATGAAGTAGCTTCTTAGTCAGGCCCAACAATTCACAATAGTTGAAAGTCAACACATTTAATTTTTGCGCCCAGATTTAAAATATTTCCTTAAATGACTTTGGAGCTGCACTTCAGTGCTTTCAGGCCATTGAGTCAGTTTGACTTCCGTGGTATAAAATGCAGAGATCTCAAGTTCTCAAAGAACTCTCTCATGGCAGTACTAAAACTCTCAGCACTTTATAAAAAAAAAGCCATAAAGATACACAAAACACTTATGCCCAAGAGCTATTTGCTTTGTGCCTACTACCGTGTCTAATACGATAACTTTCATACCAATTAGGAAATGGAGAATATGTAAGCATTGTCTGGTTCTGTTTTGTTGCAGAAGTGACAGACAGGAAGCTGACTGTGGAGGAAGAGGAGGCCAAGAGGATAGCAGAAATGGGAAAGCCAATATTGGGTGAATACCCAAAACTGGAGGTCATCATTGAAGAGTCCTATGAGTTCAAGGTCAGGCCCTATTAGTGAGGACTAATTGAGTAAGCAAATGGGTGGGAGTTAGAGGAACTCGAGTTTTATTTTTTTAATTTCATCTCTGACACTTAAAAATAAACAAAGTTCTCACCCACTGAATCAAACTTAAGTTGAAATTAATCACATCCTCATTTTGATCTGTTTTCTCATTCGTAACACGGAGCAAATAGTGCTGGTCATTTGTATCTCAGGAATACTATGATGAATCATATCATAGTATATGGAATAATTTAGTTATAAATCCACTTGATGTACAGTCACTATTATTTAATTGTATTTTAAGACAAAAATATTTGGGGCTAGAGCAATAGTACAGTGGGTAATGTGATTGCTTGAATGTGGCTGGCATGAATTTGATTCCTGGCATCCCATATGATACCCCAAGCCCTGCTAGGAGTGATCCCTAAGTGCTGAGCCAGGAGTAATCTTGAATACTACCAGGTGTGACCTAAATAACAAAAACAAATGAACGAAATCCAAGAATGCTAAAATTCACTACTCCAAGGCAAATTTATTGTTACCATTTCAAATTCCAAAGCCAGCAATCGCAACCAAATAAGATAGAAATATTCTCCCAGAAAGTATCACCCAAGGGCATTCTATGTGTGATTTTGATAACTAATGTGAACTAAATAGAACCCCTGGAACTCTGACATCTTTTATGCCTTTGAAACTCCAAACTTCTAAGTTTTTAGAATGTTCTAACTTCACAGTTTCAAGTTTTATCTTCTTAACAGAGTACGGTGGATAAACTCATCAAGAAGACAAACCTGGCCTTGGTAGTGGGGACCCATTCTTGGAAGGACCAGTTCATGGAGGCCATCACTGTCAGTTCAGGTAAGAGACTTTATGTGGGGATAGGATCTTGCTGGGAAAAATCAGACAACACATAGAAATAAGAATCTAGTATCGGGGCCCGGGAGATAGCATGGAGGTAAGGAGTTTGCCTTTCATGCAAAAGGTCATCGGTTCGAATCCCGGTGTTCCATATGGTCCCCCGTGCCTGCCAGGAGCAATTTCTGACCATGAAGCCAGGAGTAACCCATGAGCACTGCCGGGTGTGACCCAAAAACCAAAAAAAAAAAAAAAAAAGAATCAAGTATCAATAACTCCCCAATGTCCAGGTTTCTTAGCCACTGGTCCTTGCCTGTTTGGTAGGGTCACTTTGAATAATGGGGTAACTAAAAAAGTGTAACTCTCTCTGGTTTCCAATCCTGGTTTTGCTCTGTAACTAAAGATAGGTTATTATCTCCAGGTTTTAATTTCCTCCTTCCCAAAGGGAAAAAGGTTCGTTTTCTCAGAACAATACAAAGATGGAGATTCTGGTATCAAACGCAAGCACAGTTAATCAGTTAATTCTAACTTCCATTTCTCCTTCCTCTCCTTCATTTGGTGCACCTTGCTGTGTAATGGGGAACTAATCCAATTTTCTAAGCATAAGGCTTTGTCTTGACTCTGACAAGCGACTGCCCTGGATGATTCCATGTGTGGCCTTTGGCACTTGCTGACAGATTCCCTCAGGGGTGATCCAAACTCAGCAAGTGGCCCCAGGCTTACAGACAGAGGGTTAGAAAGGGGAGGAAGAGCTCCCACTGCCACCATCAATACTGCCTCTCAGCACCACTGAGGCCTCCTTGTACTGCTGTGTGCTCCTGGCCTTGTCTCTTCATGAGCTTTTGTTGTCATAGCAACCTGAAGGGTCAGATCCCAGGGGCCCAAAGTCCGAACAAAAAGTACAGCCCAGCAGAGAGGGCTGCTGCTGCCCCACTTTTCAAATCAGCTTCTTCAGAAACTCCCAAGTTCCATAACCTGGCCTTGCCCCTAAAGAGACAAGAAATAGAATGTAGGCCAGGGGGATCTTACCCCTCCTCTTTCAAAGGCAAAACCTAAGAGTCAGAAGCAGAAGGTGATGGTGGACCCCAGGCAACAGATTATTTTTCCGGCAAAGCTGGCTGGATGCCCTGTCCTGACACCAGTTTTTCGTAGTTGAGTCAAAAATATGCTGCTGCTTGTCCCTGACGGAGTCCCTGTGAGCACAGCCCGTTCCATTCTCACGGACTGCTGAATGGACACTCTGCCCATGTTTCCTGGCAAGCACAAGCAGAGCCCTTCCCCACTCTGTCCCATGCATCATCTGGAGGATGTCACTGGCTCTCAGGAATGCCCACATGAGCTAGAATGACAGCCAAACCTCTGGAGGGAGAGGATTACCAAGAATATGAGGTTATTGTAGACTGGCAGCAGGAAAATTAGAGAAGAGCCCCAGAGGAGAGCCATCACACAGCAGATGAGACTACTTTCCACCCCAGAAATCAAGTGCTTCCCCCTCTCCAGTCTTGACTTTTCTGGCTCTCCAACTGTCTCCTACTCTCTTTCTCTAGCATCTTCCTCAATCCTCTGCCCTTACTCTCCCTATGACATTCATTCAGATTGACGAACAGAATAGCTAAACTCTCTCCACTCCCCCCCCCATCCCCCGCCACCAGACATCTTTTTTCTGGGTCTTCTCCCTTGCTATCCAGGGAAGGGCTCAGCTCTTCTTCCTACTGTGATTGCCCTTGACGTGATTGGACTTGGTATTCTTAAGCTTGAGGAGTTGACTTGGCTGCCATTACCTGAGCCTGCTCTTCTTGCCTCCAGCAGGAGATGAAGAAGAGGATGAGACCGGTGAGGAGAGGCTTCCATCCTGCTTTGACTATGTCATGCACTTCCTAACCGTCTTCTGGAAGGTTCTGTTTGCCTGCGTGCCACCCACAGAGTACTGCCATGGCTGGGCCTGCTTCATTGTCTCCATCCTCATCATTGGTATCCTCACGGCCATCATCGGGGACCTGGCCTCCCACTTCGGATGTACCATTGGCCTCAAAGACTCTGTCACGGCTGTTGTTTTTGTGGCATTTGGCACCTCGGTGCCAGGTGAGCATGAGGCGGGGGGTTGGTTTGCAGTTGGTTCAAATGATCCCTACACCATGCTTCAATACTTTTCTTATCATCCCAGAAGTGAGCTGAACAGAGCTTCCATCCCTACGGTAAACCAGAACCAATCAGCGATGAATGATAATGTTCATAATAATCACTAACATTTCAGGTACTAGAAACACTAAACAATCAACAGATTTTATCCCCGTAATGCCACCTCATGCACTATTTAATTATTTCACTTGATAGATAAGAAAGCTGAGGTCCTTGGAGGTTAAGTTATACAGTTCAAGTATGCAATCCAATTTTTTCCTCTCCAAAAGAGAGGGGTAAAACCTACTGTTGTTCAGGTCCAAGAATTATTTGGCTAACAGGCTTGTGGTTCAGTGCTAGGGCTTGTGGCTGCAGCACTACTTGGGTTCTACATTGCTAAAGACCACCAGGGTAACCTTAGTGGTGCTTGGAGGTCTCTAGGATCATATCCAGCTGTGCTTAGGGGTCTCCAGGAATGCACTCAGCAATACTTGGGTATGATACCCAGGGAATCATGTGGTGCTGGGAATTAAACCTGCATCAGCTACAGCTGCATGCAAGGCATATATATGCCTTAAGCCCTGTATTAGCTCCCTGGCTTCAGTGATCCAATTTCTCAACTTCTACGTTATAAGAATCAGTCACAAACAATGTTATGCAAAGACTATAGTCACTGACTCTCACTGGCCATCTCTGAGAGGCTAACAGTGTGTTAGAAGATGTCACGAGCATCCTTGTCCTGCTCTGCTGAGGATCCCTGTGAGCACCAAGAGAGGAGAAGGAAGCTTACAAACATTTGTCCTTTTTATATAATGAATTATACATTTTTCTTATAAACCCCAAAAGACAAATATAAATAGTCATTCATCACTAAACAAATATTTACGGAACCTAATATAATCTTGTAGCTGCTATAACAAATGGGGGGATGGGGCCAGTATCAACAAACCTCCCTTTCCACATAGAATTTATAATAGAATGAAGGAGACCATGTTCACTTGCTTTCATTTCATTTCAACATGTTCTTTTGTGGGGCCACACCTGGCAGAGCTCAGGTGTTACTCCTGACTACACTGAGAAATTACTCCTGGCAGGCTTAGTGGATGAGATGGGATGCCAGGGATTGAACCCAGGTTGGTCACATGCCAGACAAGCACCATACCCACTATGCTATCCCGATGGCCCCTTAACATGTTCTAAAGAAAAAAATACAAGTGCTGTGCAAGTTCTAATTAGGACCTGAAGTAGGCTAGGCTAGGAATGGTCTATGGAAGCAAGACTGAATCCCTCAGGAACATTTAGAAGATTACATGCTCCCAGGCTCCACCCTCCCTTGGGTGCCCGAACTCTGAACTGGAACTGGAATGTCCATGGTGATAGAAATCAGCATCTTCCTAGAGGTGACACTTCCTATCACACAGACTGCTAGCTGAACTGGGAGAAGAACATCTGGTTCCCCAAGCCTCTCAGGGATCTTAGGAGTGATCCTGAGTACAGACAGGTATGCCTTCTTCCCCTGAAAGAGGTAAATCTAGAGCAACAAGACAGGGAAGTAACTTGGGGTTCTTCTGGATGCTTTTAGGTGGTCCAGGCACAGCTAGAAATTCACTTTCTTGAGATGAGCTCCATGGGCATCACAACCCAGGACAATGTTGGCCCCAAACCTTTATATAGACTGGCAGGGGGATGCTGAAGTTTTGGCTGTCATGGAAATGGATGGTTAGTCGGAAATTCTCTGAATAACCCTAGGGAGGTTTTGTGGAGAACAAGCTCTGTGTTCTCTGCTCACCACTTTATGAGGATCCTGCACTATCAGGTCTGCAGTGCTAAAGAAAGAGGAACAGATGTGGGTGGGGGGGGGAAGGAATGGAGATA